>CAUYQU010002801.1:0-83641 GCA_963574635.1 Cheracebus regulus | reverse complement strand
CTGGGCAACATGACGAAACCAGCTCTACAAAAAATACAAAAAACAATAGCTGGACATGGTGGCACAGGCCCAGCTACTTGGGAGACTGAGGCTGGAGAATCCCTTGAGCCCAGAAAGTGGAGGCTGGAATGAGCTGAGATCTGCCCCTGCGCTCCAGCCTGGGCAACAGGGCCAGACCGTATCTCTAAAAACAATTTAAAAGGTTTAAAAAAATCACCAAACCCTGAAGGTGGCTGGGATCCTTTCCTTGCATCTGAGGCCTGGATGCAAGGCCTGGCCCCAACACCCCACGTGGGCCGTGCTTCCCCTTCCCCCCACAGCCAGGGCTTTCCTCTCTCTCCATCTCCACGGGGAGTCCCCTCAGAAACAGCCCTAAAGCCTCCTACACTTTCCAACCTTAAAAGCCCTTGGGGAATGAGCACTACTGTAAAATTAATACTAAGATGGCAAGAGAGAAGAAAAGGAGAACCTAACAGGAATACATAGAACATTCCAGAAACGAAAGCTTCTGTACTCACCATGAAGGAAAAACGCCCCAAAGAAGTCACACCGAGGCCCCATCCTCACTCAGGACCAGGTACAGGAGGTTTTTCATCCCCAGGGTGCAGCCTCAAGTCATCCCGAAGCTGCCGTGGCGCCCGGGGCTCCTGAGAAAACCAGAACTCTTCTTTGCACTGCAAACATTCCAGGCGATGCCAGGCCAGGTCACGCCACGCACGCCACGTCACGTCACGCACGCCACATCACGTCACGCACGCCACGTCACGCACGCCACATGGCGGCTGCTGGGAGAACACACATGCGCACCCCGTGGGGGCAGAAAATCCAGTTTGGTGCATCCTGCCCGTCGCGGTGCTCAGTGCAGGAGCGGCCACCTCCCGGGAGCAGCCACCGCTGGTAGTCGCCACCTCCAGCAGACGCTGCCAGCCAGAATCACCACTTTGGGAGCAGCCCCAGCCGGAGCCGCCACCTCTGGAGCCGCTACTGCGGGAGCAGCAGGAGCAGCGGCAGCACTGAGACCTGCCGGGCTGCCTGGGACTCTTGGCTCTGTGCCTGGCCTAGACCCTGGAGGCACCAAGGGAGCCCCCGTGGCCAGCGGGACAGCTGGGACTTGCTGGCTCTTTCTGCAGCGTGGGGGGTCGCTGGAGGGCAGGGCATGGGAGAGGAGCCAGGAGCGCGGGGAGCGTGGAAAGGCAGGCTCAATCTGGGCGGGATCTCACTGTTGACGCTCTTTCAAGCCACTCACACGGGAAAGCCAGCTGTCATGGTCAGGGCCAGCGCTGTGGAGATGACCCCATGATAAGGAATGAAGAAGGCCAGCAAGTTTGGAAGTGGATCCCACCAAGTCCCAGTCAGGTCTTCAGATGAGACTGCAGCCCCTGTCCATGAATCTACTGCTACTTCTTGTGATCTTGAGCAAAACTCATCCAGCTAAGCCATGCCTGGATCCCTGCCTCCCACTGACCTGTAAGATAATTAAGGTTTACTGCTTTAAGATGCAAAACTTTGGGGTAACATTTTAAACAATATACAGATTTGTTTATTAGGCATATGTAGGCATATATTTTCAACTCAATGAAATTATTCCTAAAATCTCAATTTGTATGTTCAAAAAAGTGTTTTCAAATTTAACAATATTCTCTTTATCATATGCCATTTAAACTCATACCTGATATAAATAACAGTATGAGTATTTTTATCAGGTTACTTTAAAGTACCAATTTGGAAGGACATGTAAATAAAATTTTGAATCTGACTTCAAATTCAGATTACAATAGTGTAACCATTCTAAAATACTGTCTGGTAGTTTCCAATACAGTTAAAAATATACCTACTTCCTGACCCAGCCATTCCATTACTAGGCTTATCCTCAACAGAAGTGAAGGCACAGGTCCAAGGCCCATAGTAGAATATTTGTAAACACCTTATTCTCAGTCACCAAGACTAGAAATAGCCCAATTGTCCATCAACTGTGGTGTATTTACGTTAGAATAACACTTATCAATAACACAAAAAAGTTGAGATGCATGCCATATAATGGAAGCATCTCATAACCATTGTTGCATTTTTTAAAAAAGGCAAAATCAGTGTACTCCTTTACATGATTTCCAGAAGAAGCAAAAGTAAATCACAGAGATAGAAATCAGAAGGGTGAGTGTGTAAGTGGTGATGAGGTGAGGATTGACTGGAAAGGGGCTCTAATGACATTTTGGGCTGGTGAAAACATCCCATAACTTGATCTAGGTGATACTTTCTTATGTCTAAATGCACAAAAAGGGCCGTGATTTCAAGATTGGTGCACTTTGGTCATTTCCTGATAGCAAATAAATAAATAAGTAATTGGGATTGGGGAATGTCATTAAGTTTCGGTTTTGTTGTATTCTTTAGGTTTTACTTAAAATACCCAGTCCAAGTGAGAACTCTCATGTTGTCTTGTTCATTTCTGACTTGGTCTGAAAATGCCCCACGGATTTTTGAAATATCTGAGCTAGAGAAACAGGTGGGGCCACATCATGTGGACAGCAGAAGATTCCAATAAGGCTGACTGAGAGGGAGCTCCTCAGCTCTGGGTGTTGCACGTGCTCGGAGAGGGGCAAAAGTCTAGCCTTTCAAGACGGTGCGCACCGGCGGGCAGGGTAGGAGTTCCTCCTATTCTCGCCACTGCAGAGAGCTCCGAAGCCACAGGAAAGTGGTACCTTCTCTAGTCGCAGCTAAATGCGGCATCCGAGGCTGTGGCTGGAGGCTAAAGGGAAAGAAGAGCGCTCCACCCTAAAAGGGACACTGCCTTGATTGGGGTTCGAATCGAGATTGCCGCGGCCACAGCGCCGAGTTCCAACCACAATGGGACCGCAGGGAGCCCCAGGAGTGAAGCGTGCCCAGCTCCTTCACACTTGATGTGTTGGGCTGCTTCGGTTTTGGAGACCTAAAGGTCCGCGTAGATTTCGTTCCTTCTTGATGTCTCCTCGTTCCCCGTCCCCCTTTCTCCCTATTCTGCTACCAAAAAAAAAAGAGAGAGAGAGAGAGAGAGAGAAAGAAAACCCCCCCCCCACACACACACTTCTCATGTCTCCCCGGTGCAGTCCTCACGGCTGCACAAAGCTACTACGAAGTTTTGTCTCCCGGGTCCCGCGTGTGCCCCCTCCTGGCCGTTCCCCCGTTTGACCCGCCCCTTGCCCGCCCCGGGCACGCACCTGAGCTCCTCGGCGCCACACGCGGAGTGGCCGGACACGGGCACGACCCCTCTCTTGCCATTCGCCCCTGGAGAGTCTCGCCCCTGGCCCTCCTCGCGGGATGCCATAAATCAATGGGAATTCATGCTTTTTAAAAAGAACGTACTTCCCCTTCGCGACAAGTCTGGGCGACGGCGAAATGCTTTCTCTACAAAACATACAAAACGTAGCCGGGGAGGTGGCTTGCGCCTGTCGTCCCGCTATCTGGGGCTGAGGCAGGAAGATCGCGTGGCCCCAGGAGGCCGAGGCCGCAGCGAGCCATGTCTGCAGCACTGCATTCCCGCCTGCGCGACCAAGCGAGACCGTGTCTGCAAAACAAAGCAACACAAAACTTCCCCCTGGAAAACAGCTCATGACTTCTATTTTCAGGGCTCTTCCAAGGAATAAAAGCTAAACGATTCATTTGACAAGTCCTGGTCGTGCGCCCTGGTCAGTGCCAGGCCCTGACCCTCTCCCCCGTCCCTGCCCTGCGGAGCCGCCATGCGGGACACAGAGTTTGAAGACGGCAGCAGAAGCTCCGCGCAGTACCGAAGCTTCCGGGCAGGGTGGGCACAGGCTCCGTCCCTCACTGGGCGAAGGCTCACGGAGAACTGGAAGATGCCTCGTGGCGCGCGTGCGGCCGCCCTTGGGCTCCAGGCGTCTCGGGCTGCGGACCGCGGTGTTTCCGGGCTTTCCGAAGCAGGCCAGGGGCAAGGCGGGCGAAAGCCGTTCCCCCAGCGCGGGTGTGCCACGTGGCCAGAGCGACTCAGGGATCCGAACTCAGGTTTTCCAAGGGCTTGCACAGTCGTCTAGCGGGCGGGGGAGGAAAGGGCCGAGGACCCAAGGGAGGGGGGTGGTTTGGGGAGTGCGCCCTGCCTTCGGGGCCCTGTAGATCCCCGGTTTTGGTCTCTGTGGCACGGTCGTTGGGTTAGCGCCTTCGCTGTTAACTGAGAGGTTGGTGGTTTGAGCCCACCCAGAGGTGCCGCGCGTTGTGTTTTAACTCGTTTCTGTTGAACACAATCAGCCAAGGTAGTCAGGAAGCACTCGTGGCCTCTTCCTGGCTTTCTTAGGTCTGAGGCTTGACAAGGACCAGCTGTGCCTTACACCTGTCAAACTCAGGAATCCCAGAGGCTGTAGATGGTGATTCACTTCTGCTGTGATGAAAATCTCAGCTCCCATGGAAGGCTTGCGTGAGTAAGGTGTCTCGAGTTTTTAATTTATAATAATAGGAGACCTATTACACGGGTGTCCAATCCCCATGATGTTCCTGGGTTTACTGATGGCGCTATCAATAATGTGACCAGCAGAATCAGTCATCCTCACAGTGATTCTCGCCACTGTTTGTGAAAACAGCCTTTTTCCCTCAGTTTGTGCATGGTGTATTTAACCCTTTTCAAAATGTTTTTGAAATGAGGTGGATTTCGTGTTTCAGGATTACCAATGATGCTGCAATCATGACCATTCTTGTACACATTTCTTTGGTCACTCCTGCAGATATTTCTATAATGTAGAGAAAAGGATTTGCCATTTTTACATTGCAGCATTTATATAATGCTTCTAATTTATGTACATTCTACAAATTTATCTTTCACGTGGGTCTGGAAAGGTGGGCCACAGTGACCTCTTTGAAGCTTTCTGTTAAGTCACTTATCCAAGGGGAACAAAATCACAAAGGTCCCAGGTGATATTTTCCTTCTCCCCCTTCCTCTTTTCTTCATAAATCTTGGTTTTGCTTTTTTGATGAAAGCAAACTAATGCTCGTTTTCCCTCCTATACAATGGTAAATTCGCATGCAAATTAGTATTCTTTGACAGATTTCTGCAGGGGCCATGTCCGTAACAAATAGCCCATCTGAGATACATCATTGGAGCCGACAGAACCCTGCACCCAGCAGGCACCTTGTGCAGATTTGGACCCTTAGAGCTATTGGCTCATGTTCCTTCGGTTCTTCTATTGAATATTATGATAGAAATTGAGCTCTTTGGCTTTTACCCACTATGGCTATAGCACAGTTTCTCTCTCTCTCTCTTTTGTATCATGATTTTCTTCCATCAGTGTCGTCAGTGTGGGTTTCTGGTTTTGATGTGATAGAGTGAACGTCTGGGATATTTTTATGACTGTGTAACAGCCGGTATTAAATTCTTCTGAGGATGATGATTTGTGTTGTACCCAGTTTTTTCTTAATATAAAAATGAGGTTACTTAGAACATTTTTGGAAGAAGCCTTGTTGGATGTATTGTTCATTTTACGGGGGTAATCAGTAAAAGTAAATTTGCTTTTTTATAGGGTAGGCTTAACTAGATGAGAAACTGCCAAATATTAGAGCAGGTGTGCTGAACTGCAGTCCCACCAACATCACACAGCAAATCACACATGCTCAAGGAGGAAGGGGACAGGCAACAACTTTCAAAATCAGGTTCTCTACGTTTCCCTTCATTTTCTTTTGAACCCTTAATGGCATCTTTGAAGGTGGCTGTGGTCACACCAATGATCACCACCAGCCTATCCAAGTCTTACTGCAGAGCCATGGAGAGATGTCCCAGGGCAACCCAGCCAAGTGTCAGGCTCAGAAACACCAGCAGGAATAGACGCCTACGAAATGAGGGGTCAGGGGACCCCTCCCTCTCCTGCCACTTCTGTGCCTCTCTTTGCAGCTGCTATGTCACTAAAAACAATTGCTTGAATTTATTTTGTCAAACATAAAGCCAGACATTAGTCAAAGCAGTGAAAATGGATTTTATTCAGTAACAACTGACCATAGGGGAAGGAGTCGAGCTCAGTTCCCATTTGTGCAGAAGTTATGGCATTCTGTGAGGAGAGGGAGCGGGGGAGAGGGCAGGGGGCGGGGCACACGCAAAACATCACAAAAGGTTTCTTATTGGAAACGTCTGCCTGCTGGCAATATTAGAACACAGGATTCTAACCTCCCTTGGAGACTGGAAGCCAGAAACTCCAGTCCTTCCCAAGGACTGCAGTTTAAAGGAAGGGCTTTCAGATCCCGGGGAAAGACACACTGGAGCTCCTAGGAGATACACACACATCTCAAAGGGGTAGAGGAAGGATTCCCTTCTTAGTAGGTCTGTAAGAAAGGGAGATCCTGAACCTACCACCATCAGCAGGTATTGGCTAGAACTAAACTTAGTTCCCCTGGAAGCCTTGAGCTTTCTGGGGTAGGCACTGTAATAGAAGCATAGGGTCATCTGTGGGACATTGTCTTCTGCCACTAGAAGCCATGATAGAGTCTGGTCATCTCTTAGCCCAGAGGTTTAAACTGAATCGTTGTGTGCTGAATTTGGTGGTTCTCACTTTCCATTCCCCCATTCCATGGCCTGGATTTTACTGGACTCTATTACATGGACGAAGCCACGGGCCATTTTCAGGGGCTCTCAGGCAGCCCAGGCATATCTGTTGAGATGTGAATGAAAATAAGGAAAACCATGAGATTGAGAGTGGGGCCCACAATAGGTATGTATTACCCATATTCAAGGAGATGGACACAAATATTTCCAGGCATTGTCAAAATGGAAAGTGACTTATGAAGCCAGGATGAAATTCAAACTTAGGTTAGCAAAGTATACAAGTTATTGATATTTTACAAAAGAAAGCCATGGCAAAGTGACAATCCACGAGTGGCAATAATAGGTAGGGATGGGGAGAGACTCCATAAGGTCAATATTAGCCTCCCTTTAAATGAAATTCCTATATGTTGCTACTGTAATTGAAGGGAAGCCACTGTTACGCTGGAATATATTAATTGTCATGGAATAAATAGGGAGGACATGATGCTAAATTTACTAGTCACTTTTATTGAGAGTATTTGTGAAGGTTAATTTTTGTTGTAATTTGACTGGGCCAGAGGGTACTAAACATATTTGGCTAAACATTATTTCTCACCGTGTCTCTGAGCATTTCTGGACAAGATTGGCATTTGAATCAGTAAACTGAGTAAAGCAGATTGCCCTCCTGAGTGTCAGTGGGACTCATCCAACCTATGGAGGCCTTGAATAGAATGAAATGCTAGAAGGAAATCTTTCTGCTCCACTGTCTTTGAGCTGGGACACTAATCTTCTGCCTTGGCCCTTGGACTTGGTCTTGAACTATATTCGACTCTCCTGGGTCTAGAGCTTACTCAGTGAAGACCTTAGACTTCTCTGCTTGTGTGTGTGTGTGTGTGTGTGTGTGTGTGTGTGTGTGTGTGTGTCCTGCTCATTTTCTTTCTCTGGAGAACTCAGACTAATATAGGAATATATGCCAGTTACCTGTTTTTCTCTATGCTTTTGAAAGATGTAAAATAAATAAACAAAACAAAATCCTGGAGGGTCCTTAAAGAAGAACTGTAAGGATTAGTAGAAGTTTTCAAAATTTAGGAAAAGGCCTAAGAACAGCTTTTGTGAAAACTGTCTTTAAGAAAATAAAAGGTTGGGGGAAAAATTGTTGCCTTAATATTTTCTAAGCAAAGACATGATCAAACAAGGAAAAAACTACTTACTCAGTTTCCTCTAATGGTAACATTTTGGTAATATTTCCAAAACAGTAATATTTGCAAATATTGCAAATGTACTGCAAATGCCACAGTACCAGCAGATTCACATTGATATAAGCAAGGTACAGAACATTTCCATCAACACCAGGATTCATCATGTTGCCTTTTTATAACCACAATCCCCTCTCTTCAATGCTGCTCCTCCTTCCCTCCTTAACCCCTGGCAACTACCAATCTGTTCTCCATTCCTATAATTTATTCATTCCAAGAATGTTACATAAATGGAATCCTACATGTAACCTTTGGGATTACCCTTTGTCTACTCAGCATAATTCTGTGGTGATTCATCCATGTCATTCTGGGTGTCAATAGTTTGTTCTCTTTTTTAAAAAATTATTGAGGACTATTTGATGCTATGGATATATATACCCCAGTTTGTTTAACCATTCACCTCATGAAGGTCATCTATACATTGTTCCCCAGTTTTGGCTATTAAAAACAAGGCCACTATCAACTTTTGTATGTGGATTTTGTGTGAACATAAGATTCTATTTTTCTGCAATAAATGCAGGGAATGCAATTCCTACATGGTATGATAGTTGCACATACAGGTATAAAAGTAAAAACTGTACAGATGTTCTCCAGCATAGCTGTAACATTTTACATTCCCACCAGCAATGTATGTGTGATCCCCCTTTCTTGAATCCTTGACCGCACTTGATGTGGTCACGCTTTTATTTTGGCCATTCTGACAGGTATGTAGCAGTTTCTTGGTATGATTTTAGTCAGTATATTACTAGTGGCTAATAATGTTCTAATTTCAATGTATGAATTTGAGAGAGCAAAATGTATCCCCTAACAATGTGTATTCTGGTGCGGTTGGGTGTTCTCAAATTGTCAATTTAAGTCCCACTGGTTGATTATATTCTTCTATATGCTTACTGATTTTCTGTGTGGTTGTTGTATAAATTGTTGAGAAAGGGGGACATTGAAGCAAACAGCTATATGTGTGGATTTGACTAGTTCTCTGTTCAGTACTTTCAGTTGTTGCATACACATTTATGACTTTAATCAGGGAAGGGGTTGGTGGATCCGTCCTTTCATCGTTATATAATGTCCCTGTCTGCGTCTAATTAGTTTATTTGCTCTGAAATGTACTATATCTCGCATTAATAGAGCCAATCTTGCATTCATTTGGCTAACGTTCGCATGATATATCCTCTTCCATCCTTTTGATTTCACCTTGCCTGTAACATCATTTTTGAAGGTGGCGTCTTTGTAGCCAGGACGTAGTTGGGTCAGGTCCATTAATCTACTGTGCCAGTCTGTATCCTGTAATCGATGTACTCAGGCCATTGATACTTATGTGGTGATTGATATGGTAGGCTTAAATCAGCTGCCGCAGAGGCTGAGGCCCGAGAATCACTTGAACCCTGGAGTCAGAGGTTGCAGTGAGCCCAGATCGTGCCACTGCACTGCGGCCTGGCTACAGAGCAAGTCTCCGCCTCGAAAGAAAAAAGAAATGATTATTTCTAGGCGGGACCCGAACCCAGAATCCCTTGCTTAGGACGCCAGTGCCTTATCCATTAGGCGACTGGGGCTGCTCCCCATTTTCGAAGGTGAGCCTTCAGTGCCTCCACCTTGCCCTGGGCATCACGTCAGCTGCCTCTCGCCAGTTTTGGATGCTATGTTTTCATTGTTTGAAAGTGTGATCAAGTATTGAACCTGAGTCAGACAGACTAAGCGACCTAAACAGGAAACCGAAGGGCCCTAAGCGGAGAGGAAGACATCGAGGCGCTGAGGCCAAAGCGCCAGTAAAGCCAGCGCTGGAGGAGGCCCTGCGTGAGCGAAGGGCGAGCAGGGAGGGTCCACGGCTCCTGCGAAGAGTCGAGCGCCTGTCGACAGCCAAGAGCCCTGACTGGCGGCGCGGGGATGAGGCTCCAAGGCGGGGTCCACGGCCCGGAGGGGCGGCGTCCGCACGTCCACACTGCGCCCGGAATCGGAGGCGCATAACCCGCCGGCGCCGGAGCGTGTCAGCCCGGCGGATCCCGGACCGGGCACTGAGTTCTGGAGCTGGACACCCCATGGGACGAAGCGGGGTCGCCATGCCCGGGTGTGGGTCATCAGGGTCTTCGTGTCAGGAGCAGGTGGGCGCCCTCAGCCCGGCCCTGTTGTGACCCACAGGCTTCCTGCCTGAGGGACCGCAGCTGCCTCTTGGGGCTTCCGCCAGCATTTCGCTGGGGATGCAGGAATGTGGGGGTGCCGTCGGATTTCACCGTCGTGGGCAGCAATACGCAGTTGCCCAAGGCAGCGCCCAAGACTTTGTGGATGTGCCCAGGGGCGGCACCCGGCGTGTGTGGCTGGAGGAGGGTCCACAGGGTCGGCGGGTTTGCATCTCACGTGATCGGTGGCTTCCACAGTGACCTTTTCCCTAGTTTTTTTTAAGGGAGGGGAGGGTAGCTGCGGGGTTGAGGAGGGAAGCCAGTTGCATCTCAAGAAGCACGGGGGTTCCATTACCGCCGAAGCCCTGCTGAGCGCGGGGACCAGGCCTGCTTTGCGCTCCCGGAGCCGGACGAGACATGAGCGTGCAGACGAGGCGGGCTTCACGTCAGCTTTAGATCCGGAAATCCTGGCATTCTCAGCCACCACGGAAATCTTCCTGAGAAGCGGACAGCTACGACGTCTCTGAAACCAAGGAGGTAGTTCCCGTGACGCCCACCGGCCTAGAGAGGGAGGTCTCCTCGTGCCCCCAGCACAGTTGTGGAAATAGTCCAATGGAGGTGGAACAAACAAAAGCGAACCTAGAAAATCAAACACCGCATGTTCTCACTCATAGGCGGGTGTTGAACAGTGAGAGCACGAGGACACAGGGAGGGGAGCAGCACACACTGGGGCCTGTCGGGGGGGAATAGGGGAGGGACAGTGCGGGGAGGGGAGTTGGGGAGGGATAGCATGGGGAGAGATGCCAGATATAGGTGAAGGGGAGGAAGGCAGCAAATCACACTGCCACGTGCGTACCTATGCAATGATCTTGCGTGTTCTTCACATGTACCCCAAAACCTAAAATGCAATTAAAAAAAAAAAGAAAAAAAAAAGCCTAAAAAAAAAGAAAGTGAACCTAAACCTGCATCTGCACCCGGAGCTCAGCCAAAGATCCCTTGATTCAGAGATTCATGCTCTACTAGTTGAGCTGGTTGGGGGACAAAAGAGGGCCTCTACACGTGTCATTATCGGGGGAACCCCTTGAGCCGGTTCAGAGATCAGGAACCAGAGGGACTCAGCTCATCACCCACTGGCAGCCAAGTCTGCACTTCAGTGGCAAGGAAACCGGCTGGAAAAGGGAGCACGTGGTTTCTCGGCCTCTCACTGTTCTACGGCTAGACCCGAATTGAAAGCCGCTCAGTTTCCTTGCGGCCTGGCCTCAGTACAGCCCAGAGCAGCCGCGGCTGGCAGAGGTGAGAGGTGTTACGCAGCAGGGCAGTGGCTGCTGGGAGCCCTCAGGGCTGCAGCCTACTCGGGACACCGGGAGCCGCGTTCATGTGGGCTCACGTCCTCTTAGAAAGTTAATCTTTGCATTCACATTTTTCCTGTGATGAGGACACGGCTGGCTTTGTCTGCTTCCCTTGTGGTCTAGTGGCTAGGATTTGGCACTTTCACCACTGCGGCCCAGGTTTGATTCCCGGTCAGGGAATGTCTTTGAGTTGTGAAGAAACGTGACAGACAAACACACAGGTGATGATGGATAAAATGCAGAAGTACGTTCCCAGCGCAGTATTTGTAATAATAAATGCTGGGGCCAATCTCATGTTAGTCAGTTAGAGGAAGTTATGTAAGCTGCAATCCCTCCATACCCTGAAAGGATATGCCATGATTTCAAAGATGGCTGTAGATAATGATTAATAGCCACAGTGAGGCCTTCGATTACCATAATGTTAATAATGGCTAATACTCTTGGAACGTTTACTGTGCGTCAGGATGTGGATTTAAGGTTTTGCTGCCATGTGTCATTTAAACTTGGAATGACTCATAAGGAAATGTATTTCTATTGGGCCCATTTTACAACGCAGAAATGGAAACACAGAAAACCTGAGTGACTTCAGAGTCACATGGCCGCCAAATGAGGCTGTGTGCTCAGTCAACGGCTTTATGGACAGAAGAGTCCGAGGTTCTTTTGTTCTTTTGCTGCAATCACCATCTTCTCAGAGATGTGCAGCCTTAACAATCAGCAACGGTGGGTGTAGCGAGGAGGGTGGGGAGAAAGGAGGTGTGTATTGGGGTTGGGATTCTTGGGTTCTGGAGCTCCAGAACTGAACTTTAGCCTAAAATGCACCTCTTGCAAACCACATTTATTTTTCTAACAAACCCTTAAGCCTTCGGGCAGGATTTTTGTGATCTCACTTAAAGCAGATGGGCAACAAAGACCCCATATATCTGGACGTGGAAGAATGAAGTTCAGAAAAAAATAGTCACAAGATTAACGGTGCCTCTGTGTGGGACAGGATGAGAAGTCTTTGTTTGCCAACAACTACCCTGATTGTTCCACAGAGAGGTACGTGGTGCCTGGAAGTCTGACTCATTGCCTCTGACACCTGTCTATTATTAAATGCCCCCATCCCCAGGCTGTGCATTCTTACTTCTTTGTGCCCTTGCTCAGGTTCTAGATGCCTGAGGGCACAGTGACACAGAGGCCAGAAGTTTTGTGGTTAGGCACATTTCTGACTTAACACCAGGCCCATGTGAGTGGGGGCCTGATGCAGGAATGACAAATCTAGGATACCGCCCCCTGTGCTTCCCCTAACTGAAGCCTCCCCACTGCACCTGCACCAGAACGAGGAAATGCCTGCGGGAAGGACGCAAGCCAGTTTTGCTCCCACTGCCTGGTCCCTTCTTGATGCCTCCAGAAGTGGGCTCCGTGGGGCAGGACTTGCTCACCATGCAGCTTCTCGCCTAGAGCCAGGCTTGGCACCCCTTGAGCACCCAATAGCTGCTCAAGGAATGAAGGTATTCCAAGGCAGGTTCTGAGAGACATCGAGAATGCTACTGGACTTCCCACTTTTAGTCCTTTGAATAATTCAGGTAATGGGAAGATAGGAAAAGTTTTTCAAACCTGGGTGTTGGTTTGTAACATCTATGCCAAGTCTAAAGAGCACCTTCTAGAATGAGATGCCCTCCCTATAAGGGGCCACCCCTCCCTCAGCTTGTGGGCAGAGAGGAAGGTGAACCCTGAAAGGGGAAGAAAGTGGGTAAGACTAGGGGCAGCCTGGAGTATGAGAGACAGACAGACAGACCCAGGCACACAGACAGCAGATGGAGAGTTGGGAAAGGCAGGGCTGGGTTGAGGAGGAATCGGGAAGCAAAAGAACCTGTATGTCCAGGAGCCAGATTGATGGTGTGAAAGTCAGAGTTCGTTTTGCTGAAGAGAGTCAACAAAAGAACCGAGGCAAGGCGAGCCAGTGACTGCAAGCCTCCAGGTCTGCATAAGAGGCATGGGCAGGTGCAGGATGCTGCGGCTCCCGAGACCCAGCTCCAGTGAGATGAGCTTTACAGAAAAGGAAGACAAACACGGTCAAGGAATGGATCACACAGAGGTAGTTATTATTCTGCTAATTCACTCTTGCCTAGGAGGGAGAACAGTCATTAGGGCGTTTGCATTCAACAAAAGCAGAATGCGATTCAATAAGAAGAGAGAAGAGGAACAAACATCTGGAAGGAACCATTCCTTCCTCTCCTATTGGATAAGCCTCTTGACGGGAAGCCGTTCAGGGTCTTTCAAGCCAGTTTTCTCTGGACTCATCAGGTAGATCACAAGAGAAAACAATTACAGTTATTGGAAGACTTTTCCAACGCCTTGGAAGTTCCGCTGTGGAACACATGCCAGTGTGCAGTGCCCACCACGTCCTTCTGCGGCACTCCCGCTTAGGTGAGTGAGGAGGGCACCACCCCACTCACTGGTCCATCGCATTCGTATATGCAGACTTTGCTGTGCTGGCAAGAGCATGAAGAAAAAGGCTCTCTCATTCAGTTGGAAAAATACACTGGAAGATACATGGGCACACCTCCTACCAAAGTCAAACTAAGGAAATGCAGAGATGCCTTCTTCTCCCAGCAGTGGTGGCGTAACGGATGCCCGATTTACTCGCTCTCTCTCTCTTTTTTTTTTTTTTTTTTTTTTTTTTGAGATGGAATCTCACTCTGTCGCCCAGGCTGGAGTGCAGTGCTTTGACCTCGGCTCACTGCAGCCTCTGCCTCCCGGGTTCAAGAGCTTCAGCCTCCTGAGCAGCTGGGATGACAGGCACGTGCCACCACCCCTGGCTCATTTTTGCATTTTTAATAGAGATGGCGTATCACCATGTTGACAGGTGATCTTAAACTCCTGACCTCGTGATCTGGCCGCCTCGGCCTCCCAAAGAGCTGGGATTTCAGGCATGGGCCACTGCTCCCGGCCTCGATCTACTCTCTTCCCTGAAACCTGGCCACTGCTCCTCTCCCCAAACAAAACAGACAGACAAAATACATGAAATTACTGTTTTCCAGGCACTGGAAATGAGGCGACAAAGGACAGCAACCTCTGAGTCACGAGAAACAAACAGGTGAGCCCTACCGTTGCCCCAGCTTGCTGCCTTCAGGGAGGAACCTGAGGCCAGCTCCCTGGATGCAGGCAATGACGCTGAGCCTCCGTGGAAGGCGAGGCAGCTAGGGCTCACAGAATAAAGACGCAGCGCTGAGAGCACAGGCGGAGAGGGGATCTGGGAGAATGGAAGGGTGTCCCTCAGGTAGTGAGCAGCACGTGCTCGTGAAGAGACTGCCCAGGGCCAAGAAAGGAAACTCGTGAAAGGGCTATGAAGCAGTGCCTGGTGCTCACCGGGCAGGAAATCCTGCTTGTTCCCACCAGCTCAACGGGACTGCATACAATCTGTGGGGCATTTGGGGAGAATCTTAGGAAGGCCTTCCTTCAGTAGTGGGAATAATCTGTTCTGTCTACACTGACCTGCCCTGCAAAAGAAATCATAAAAGCAAGCCCCAAAAGGGTTAAATTGATCCCAAGACACTTAACTAGTATCCCAGAACAAGAACAACAAAAAATAACTTGATATTGCAAGTTTTATTGGGGATAGCATCATAGCCAGTAGACAAAAGGGAAACTTCACAATGTCTGACATGCAGTCAAAGAATAGCAGGCATGTAAAGGGGCGGGAGACCAGGACTCGTAATGAAGAAAATAACCAATGGAAACAGAACCAGAGCTGACCTGAGAGCAGAATTAGCCGAGAGGAGTTTAAAACTGTTATTATGACCGTATTCTACGGGCCCAAAGAATTAAGTAGAGACATGGAACATGTGAAAATGACCCACATCAAACTTTGGAGATGAAAACTGCACCATCAGCGGGTGAAGCACTGTGCCTCATGCCTGTAATCCCAGCACTTGGGGAGGCTGAGGTGGGCGGGTCCCTTGAGCTCAGGAGTTTCAGAGCAGCCTGGACAATGGGACAAAACCACGTCTCTACCAAACATTACAAATAATCAGCCAGGTATGGTGGTGTGTGCCTGCAGTCCCAGCTACTCAGGAGGTTGTGGTGGGTGGATTGTTTGAGCCTGGGAGGTGGAGGTTGCACAAAGCCAAGATTATACCACTGCAGTCCAGCATGGGCTACAAGGTGAGACTGTCAGAAAGAAGGAAAGAAAGAAAGAGAGAGAGAAGAAGGAAGGAAGGAAGGGAGGCCGGCCACAATGTCACAGATAGACAGTAAATTTGCTGGAAGGGATTAACAGCAGATTAGACATTGCAGAAGAAATGATTAAGGAACCTGGAACCATGAATAATTGAAAATAGGCAGAATGAAACTCACAGACAACAGATTTTTTTTTAATGAAAAGATTATCTGTGTACTGTAGGGAGGACTAAAAGGCCTAATTTCTGAGTAATAGGAATCCCTGAAAAGAAGGGAGGAGGAAAGGAACCATTTAATTTCTTTCTTCTTTATTTTTATTAGGGGTGGGGTCTCACTATGTTGCCCAGGCCGATTTCCAACTTCAGGCCTCACTCTGACACCTCTTGACTCGACGTCCCGAAGGTGTGAGCCACTGTGCCTGGCCCATTTCTGAAGAAGTAATAGCTGCAAAGTTCCCAACCATAATGAAAATTATAAATCCAGTGACCCAAGGAGCTGAGGAAACTGAAACACAAGACACATGAAGAAAACCACTCCTAGATACATCATGATAACATTGCCTGAATCCAGCCGGAAGAAGAAGACACCGTACATACGTACATACGCAGGAGCAAAAATGAAGATGGCATCAGCTTTCTTTCCGCTCTTGCCAGCCTCTACCAGGAGTAGCAATACCCGTGAGCAGACAGCGAAGCAGAATCTTTAACGTACTGAGGGTGGGGGACGTTAACCTAGAATACTATACCAGAACAAATGTATTTCCAAAACTGGAAGTGAAACAAGGACTTGTAAAGACATACAAAAGCTGACCAAATTCACTACTAGCCGACCCACACTGCAAGAAACATCAAAGGAGCCCGCCAGGCAGAAGGAAACCGATACCAGATGGAAGTCCACATCCACGCGAGGAAATGAAGAACATCAGAAACGGGTCGTTATACTAGTTATTATTTTTATTTTGTAAATCTCCTTTGTAAAAGTTTGACTATTTAAACAAAAGCAATACCAATGGGTTGTGGGGTTTATAACACGTAAAAGCAAAGTGCATGTCAGTGATAGCGTCAAGTCCGGAAGGCGAGGTATAAGATCACTCAAAGGTTGACTGTGATAAATTAAAAAGGTATGCTATAAACCCTAAGGCAATTACTAAAATAACAAAAGAGTTCTAGCTGATGAGCCAACAGAGGAGAGAGAATGGAATGATATGAAAACGGTCTGAACACCATGATAGAGTAATTGCTCTTTCTACAGTGATTGCACCTCTGTCCCGCAGAAATACAAAACTGACCAGAAATACCTGTACAAGAATGACTACAGCATTATATGTAATCAAAAAATCTTAGAACCAAATTAACTTCAAAAGCATATGGAAAGGGCTAAATGAATAACAGTAAAAAAAGAAAAATAGAGGCAGAGACAGAGAGAAACACGCCTTTGTCAAATGAAATTAAGGAATGGGTGTTCCCAGAATCCTAGCGGACCTTGATTCACGTCTTCATGTCCTACAGGAGACACCAAAGGGAGGAGAGTAAAGTAGGTCTCGCTCTGCCTTTCCAGAAGAGTATATGCTAGATGGAAGAAAGCTGCCCGTGCTTTAAGGATTTTTAAAATGCAAGAGACACTCCGGAAAAGGCCTCGAACCGCCCATCTCCAGCATTGGAGACAAGCACGCCAACCGGCTGCACCACACAGAAGGTCCAAGTGTGCTGGCATCACCATGTAGAGCCAGCACCCATCTGGTGCCAGGGAAACCACCACCCTCTGTAGAACAACTGTGCAGGCTCCAAACCCTCAGAAAACAGGAGAGACACATTTTGCCGGCTGATGTTGTAACCAGTGCATTGGGCGATTCCGAAGCTAACAGGAGAGCCGAGTGGCCTTCGCCCAGTCCTGCCCCTCGCCAACACTAGCGCCAGAGCCAGCATCCTGGGAAATGCCCGGGTTCAGGACTCCCTCCCCTGGGTCGACTGGCATCAGCCGGTGGGATGGGAGAAACGGTGAAAAGCAGAAATGCAGAGAGGGGGAGAAGCATAGGAAGTGTGGAGGAGATGGGGAGACCTCCCCAAAGAGGCTGGTGCAGGGAGGCCCAGGCTGCAGTGGAGGAGATGAGAATTGTTCTCCCCACCTATGAAAATTGGGAGGAAGGGGAGAAAAGCGTGAGCTCCCCATGGTGGTCTTGACACAAAGCCGCCTAATAATCGAAATCTATTGACGTCAACAGTACTAGAGCAAGCTCGGGCTGTCACTGGCCTGTGGCTCGCTGTGATGGTGCAGTGGTCAGTACTCTGCATTGTGGCCGCAGCAACCTGGGTTCGAACCTGAGTTACAGCAGTGTTGTTCCTCTTGGCTATCAGCTCCCTTTTGGTCCTTGAACCGAGGGCATCAGGGGAAGGGAAAGAGACCTCGCAGCTCACTAACCTGGGGAGCAGTCCAAGGGAGACCCTGCCTGGCACAGCAAATAACCCAATCACCTGTCTTGGTGGCTTACATGAAGCCAGGGGTGTGCTCAGAACTGGTTTTCTGGTCTCTGGGGTTGTTATACGTGAAAGGACACAAGGTTTTAATGACGTTGAACTCCAAACTCTATGTCATGGTCTACACTGGCTTGTCTCTGTGCCGTCACCAAGCTTGTATGCTAACAGGAAAGTGTGGAGAAAGGCAAGCTCATGCAAGCAGTCTTTCCACCTCCACTCTGCCACGTAGGAATGGACCTCGGGCCTGGAGCGCCTCCTTCCCAAGCGGTAAGGAGTCCTCACAGCCTGTGCTGGACTCCCCCCTTAGTGTGGAAATATCTTTCCCTGGGTCAGACTCAGTATGCACCCCTTTGTTCCACTTAAACACAGGCATCAACCCCACTGCGGTATCTGCCCCCCTGAGGGGAGGGTGGGCCCTTCTTTCTGTCTTTCTGTTTCTCAAGAGGCTGAGTATGCAGGTCAAACGGCCGTTCTGCACCGAGGGACCTGCTGGCCGTGGAACCAACAGCCACGACCAAAGCAGACTCCACTCCGTCTCCTCTCTGTGTGAATAGTGTTGTTCTTCTGTCCAGTGCTTGACTGCGTTGTATTTTCCTTGGTGACTCTGATACCAAGGCTGGGGTCAGAAGTGTTCAGACTTATACTCCTGCTGTTAGGAAACAGATGCCACTTGCTAGACAAGGTGAATGAATATTCTTGTGTGGGTCTTTTTGTGAACACATGCATTCATTTCAGGTACTGGAATTGTTGGGTCATAGGGTGGGTATAAGTTTAACTTTACCAGAAATGGCCAAATGCATTTTTCCAGAATCGTTTCTCAGCAGCAAGGAGAGTCCCACCAGCTGCACATGCTTGACAGCATGTGATGTTTGCTGCCTTTTAAATACACCCTTGCTGGTGGATGTGAACCCTCGACCCGTAGGTAACATTTGTTTTCTAAACATTAGTGACTGTCTTAGTCTACAGGCGGGCATCTATTTTTGTCACTCAGATCACACTACATGCCTCCTGGACTGGGTGCCTGGCAAGCTCTGAAGCCCTTGACTCAAAGAAACAGACGGCTCAAGGGATCATCTTGCCTCAGCCTCCAAGGAGCTGGGATTCCAGGCATGTGCCACCAAACTCAGCTACTTAAAATTTTTTTCTTTTTCTTTTTGGTAGCAACAAGGTCTCAGTATGTTGCCCAGACTTGATTCCAAATTTTGATAGCATGCCAGACAATTGTGGATTTTCTCTTGTTGATTGTTGGATATTTTTGTGATCCTACAAATTATGAGTTTTGTTTAGGGATGCACTCACGTTGCTGGAACGTGGTTTGAACTTTTCAGGTCTTGCATTTCTGATTTGTTAGGGCGTCCACAGACGTGCCCAGTCTAGGAGTAACTAGTTCCTACTACTGTCAAAACCTTTCTGAGTTCTCTACATTGTCTTGTGAATTCTGAGGCATTCCTATTCTACTCTGCTTTTTTGAAAGAGATGCTATTCCAGCCCTGTGTGAGTCTAGACTCTGTTCCCTCCTATCTTTTCAAATGGTTTTTCCTCTAAACCCAGGTAGTTTTCTTGTACGTCTCAGCACTGTGCTGCAGGCCAGCGGTCATGCTCTGCAGTTATTCCTGACTCGCTTTCCTCAGCTCGCTCCACCCTCCTCCCTCTGTGGACTCTGTGATATCACAGCTTCCCTGGACTCTCACCTCCGCGTCCTCAACACAGAGCCCATTCAGATCCTCTTCACTTTCCCCTCCCTGTGCCTGCTGTGGAAACCTTCTCACGGCAGGAAGTTAGGCCAATTATATGGTTCTCATGTCTGGTGCCAGTTTCTCAGGGACCAGTGACCTGTCCTTTTTTGCCTCATGTCTATTACCTTGAAAATATTCCTTCTGTGGATTTTGCCCATTTTATACTTTTTCTTAGTTGTTTCATGTAGGAGAGTTAAGTGCTATTCCTTTTACTTCACAGGGGTTGTAGCAACTCTATTTTTAGAAATAGAAACTGGAAAATGTTATGTGTGTACTTGTGCAACAATCTTGCATGTTCTTCACATGTACCCCAAAACCCAAAATGCAATTAAAAAAAGAAAGAAAGAAAATGTTAATCTAGATTCTAAATAGGGAATTATACAGAGTGCTCAATGTATTTCATACTATGTGAAATAATGACATAGGAAAACTCTTAGTTCCTTGCTGGGTGCGGTGGCTCACGTCTGTAATCCCAGCACTTTGGGAGGCCAAGGCAGGTGGATCATGAGGTCAGGAGTTTGAGACCGGCCTGGCCAAGATGGTAAAACCCTGTCTCTACTAAAAATACAAAAAATTATCTGGGTGTGGTGGCATGTGCCTGTAATCCCAGCTGCTCAGGAGGCCGAGGTGGAGAACTGCTTAAACTTGGGAGGTGGAGGTTGCAAGGAGCCGAGATCGCACCACTGCACTCCAGCCTGAGCTACCGAGCCAGGCTCTGTCTAAAAAACTAAAGAAAGAAAGAAGAGAAAACCCTTAGTTCCTGTATTTAACAGGCACCTTTCCATTTCTAACAACAGCTTCTGCTTGTCCCTATGTAGGGGAGCGTAGGAGCCCCTCATCCCATTCCCCAAGAGCTAAGCAGGTGTTCCCATGAGGTCTGCGGTGACAGTCTGTCTTTTGGGAGATGTGCCTCTTGAAGAGCATGTCAGCCCTAATCATGGTTACCCTCCCAAAGGGTCTCCACAGGAAGGATGTGCAATGACTCCAAAGTGGCCGGGTGGAAAGTCTCAGCCTCCTCTGAGCAATGTGTGGGATCTAATGGGTAATACTGGGAGAGAAACCACCTTTACCAGACCTGTGAGCTGTAACCCAGACCTTGAATGAGAAGCAAAGATTATCAGGCCTTCAGCCAGGTCCTTCACTGTTTTGCTTCAAAGGAAGCCCCAGAAAGAGCAAGCCTTCCATTCAGAGGATCTTTCCCTCCCTGTTGTGAGAAAACATTAATGTACGAAGCAGGAGAAATTGCAGCGGGTACTGTTTGCATGTTAGTGTGTCCCGGATCAAAGTTGAGAATCAAGAGGACCAGGAGGAGGAGCAGGGAGCAGAACAAGTGAAATTTCTACAACTTTTGCCATCCATTAACAAATGTTTGCAAGTCACCAGTTACAATAAGACAGAGTTTGCAAGAGTTGAAATATACTCACAGAATATATAATGCATGTCTATGTGTGTAAGGGCAGGGTGTGCGTAATGGTTACACAAACATCCCAAGCAACTGAAACTAACAAAACCTGAGAAAAATCATTTGCAAAAGATGCTTCAAGGAGGATTGAAAGAAATGTGTGTCCCTCCAAGAAAGTAATTGCTAAAGGATGGAAGGATCACACCTCCCATTAACATAAGTTATGCAGCTGAAATTCTCATATGTGAGGAAATGCAAGCAGTCAGTAACTTTGGATTGCAATATACAAGTCTTGACCTGGGAAAACTAATCAATGAGCACAGTCCCACTAAAAGAAAAAATATGTGTTTTTTCCCCACAGGTCATCCTCAGACTTCTTATATGGTATACACATGGTCACGTTACCCACCCTCCTGCAGGCTTTTCTCTTTCTGAGCGCCACCCCTGTTCCACACAACTCTTCATGATAAATTTAAGCAATACGCTGGCACTCCTGCAGCCAGGAGGATTATATCACCTGCTGCGGAAATAGCAAACGCCGGGGTGCCTGACCGATACAAGACACAACATGAGTGAAAAGAAGCTGCTTACTACTGTAGGGGTGGAAAGATGAGGGGTTTGCTTAAACAGTGAGGTTTAGGGTTTTTCATTAACCACAGGAGTGGCTTAGACGTGGGGAGGCTGGATGAGAAAGCCAACTTACATCCTCAGGATGGAGAGCAGCAAGTGGAGTAATTTGGTCCTTGAAGGGGAGTCACTGGTGGAGGTGGAAGGTGATTCTCTTCGAAAGAATGAGGTTCCCAGAGGTAAGCTTGCACCAAGCTGACTTAGGGAGAACCATCTACCTACTTTCCTTCCTGTCTTCTTTCCTCCATCCTTTCATTCCTCCTTCCTTTCACTCTCCAGCCTCTGCTTTTCTCTCTCTCTTTCTCTCTCTACCTCACTATCTTCAACCATCAGAATGGGGTCCAGATGATGAAGCCTGAAACATACTGTGTTAAAGGGAGAGTAATAGCTCAGAGGATCAGCAGGAAACCTGAGAACCAGGCTATAAAAAGAACAAAAAATAAAGAAGACAATTCAGATAGACACTGTCAACAGCACCATGACTTCTGCTGCCCCTGGACACTGTTACATTAAGAATCTTGAGATGGGGAGATTTATGTTGCAGGAGCCAGAATGAATTCAATCAGTGCTACTCCTTGAATCTCTCGTCCCACATCAAACATTGGAGCAGCTGTTTCTGATTGTCCAGGCTTTGGTAATATACCCACATCTTACCACTAAAGAAACAGAGAAAGCAAGCATGTGTTCCTAAAAGTCTCAAAATGGTGAAAATGACTCATACATGGGAACTTCAGAAAGAAGGTGGCTTTGATATGACAAAGCACACTCATATGTCCAACACTGTACAGTCACACCTGTGGGGAGCATTATAAACCCTGTACCTGGGCTCCCCCAATTCTGTTCCAAACAGACAACCATGCACAACCCATCCTTACGCATTACCAGACATTACGATGCTCTGAGCAGACGGTGAGGGTTTAGACCACATGTATAGAGATACCTGGGATAATCTTCAGTGTCACTTTGATTATTTACAATGACAATTGAAAATTTTGAAGTTCGTATTCCTGGGAAAAGAGCAATTGTTCTGAAGATTTGGTTACAAATAGCTGCCAGAACTGGCTTTGAATCATCCTGATCTATCAATGACCACTGTGTGAGTCCCCTATTTCTGCTGTAACAAATTCCCACAAACAGCATCTTCAAATAACACAAGTTAATGATCTTATGGTTCTGACACTGAGAAGGCCAAGATCAGTGTCACTGCACTAAAGTGAAGGTGTCGCTAACAGGTTTGTGTTCCTTTCTGGAGGCTGTAAGGAGACCGTTTCCTTGCCTTTCCAATATGCAGAGTTTGTCCCCATTCCTCAGCTAGGACCCCTCTCACCTTCAGTGGTGGCCATGGACACTCAGATTATTCTCATATCATGTCATCCTGACACACTCCCTGCCCTCCGCCTCTCACACACATGCACCCTTGTGATGACACTGGGTCCTCTAGAATAATTTCCCCATCTCAGTATTCTTAATAAATCCTTCAAAGTCTCTTTTTGTCATGTAAAGGAACATATTCACAGGTTCCAGTGATTAAAAACAGACACCTTTTGGGCAGCTTATTCTGCCTACCACAGCCATGCACCTCCGTGAACACATTTATGCAAGGCCTTCAGTCAATGCTAGCCCTCACTTCTGAAAGTCAGGGAGCTGAAAGCAACTCTGTCCAAGGAGCTGCTTCGAGTGCAAGCAGTCAACTCAGGCATGGGGACATGAAGTTCCTGTGCCTGAGTCATTTCACCATCTTGAGACTTTTAGGAACACATGTTTGCTTTCTGTTTTTCTAGTGGTAAGATGTGGGCATATTGCCAAAGCCGGGCCAATCAGAAACAGCCACTCCAATGGCTGACACCAACTCACCTATGTCTCTGCCCTTTACCAGTCCCTGAACCCCACCCTGCCCACAAATTCTACACAAGAGCAGCAACCCGTCTGATCAGAGAGACTGTGATTAGCATAGTTTTCCCTTTGAGAACCAATCAAGACTTGTGTTTATTAATGCAGAAATTCTGAGGCAGTCTCATTTGACAAAATGTCTCAATATTACATACACATAATTACCCAAAAAAGAAGAGGGAAAAAAAAAATTCAAGGAAAGGAAAAATAGAAAGACTCTGCATGTACCAGTGCAGAGGCGTGTGAATCAGAGAGGAGGAGAAACTCTGGCTGGAAAAACCTGAGGACCCAGTGCCTGTGAGGCTCCAAGGGACCAGAGCGGGGGGCTACCGACCCCTAAATGGGGGGAGCAGCCTGAGGGGTGGTGAGAAGTGAACGTTTACATCCTCCCAAAATGTACATGTTGACGCTGTGACTCCCAGTGTAACTTACACAGAGATGAGGCCTTTAAGGAGGTGACGAAGGCTAGATGAGGTCACATGCAAGGAGACTGATGTCATAGGATTAATGTCCTTCTAATACGAGGACCAGGGAGCATGTTCACCCTCTCTCCTGCTCCCCCAAATAACACAGGGAGAGAAGGCCAGGTAGGGACAGAGAGTCAGTGGTCATCCGCAAGCCAGGAAGACAGCTCTCACTAGAATCCAATCTGCACTTGACTCCAAAGTTGTGAGAAAATATTTGTGTCATTTTAACCACCCTGTTGATGGTGTTCAGTTATGGCATCCTGAGCTCACAGTTCAGGGGGTTTCTTATCCAGTAACTTATGAGCTTCTCCTACCTTTCTGGGATCACCTCAGTTTTGTTTAATTCCTGTAATCAAAACCCATACCTGCTTTACCCTTGTGAAGGCTGATCTTTGCCTTTAGAAGGACCAGTCATCTAGTTTGGGGCTTCATAGCTTAACAGGTCACAAGAAAAAAATGATTTGGAATGGGAAATTTTCTTCAATTTTATTTTTGGAAAAAGTTTGACGTGTGACTTGGGACACTAGATTCAGATTGTGCATGGCAACTCCGTGACTTCACGTGGTCTGCTTTTCCTGGGACGTTCTGGACTGTCCGGAACCGAAAGACGAAAGTGTGGCTGTAGATGGAGGCCCTGCAGCAGCCCTGGAAGACACAGAGGAAAAGGAAGGCATCAGAGGAGGAGCGGGAGGAGGGTGAGAGTTGTTCTAGTGAGAAGAAAGTGACTAGGGAATCAGAGATTGTGTGTCCAGGATGCGGTCGGTGAGGCTTCAGGGACACTGGCCGCCTTCTTTGGCTGGGAACGCGGCCACCTCGGATTCGGGCTGCTGTCCCCATCCTGTCAGCTCCGCCTCATTCTGCCACCCCTGCCATCCCTCCCACTGTCCTCTCAAGCCTTTGGGTCACCACCCACCGCCATCCCTCCCACTGTCCTCAAGCCTTTGGGTCACCACTGCTCCTTCCTCCCCCATGGTCACCTCCTCCCTGCTCCCTTCACGTGCGGAGGATGCAGATCAGCGCTGGAAAACGTTGGCCCAGTCTGAGCAGCTGAGGGAAGGTTTCACAACATCGGGAGAAGCACAGCTGGATTTCTATGCGGTCGGAACCTGTTTTTGAAGAGACCCGGCAAGATGGCTCCATCTGTAGGGCTGAGCCTCCGCAGCCAAACCTTGCCGCACAAGCCTTAGAACCGGTCTGGACATGGTGTGACCAAAAGTCAGGCACCACCAGTCTGCCCTGCTAACAGCTGCCCCCTCCCCACGCCCGCCTCCCAGGAACCAGAATATTCCAGGTGCCTGGCTTCTCTACAGGGCACTTCCCAGGGGAGGACACGGTGCCCCCTTGTGGTCGCTGGCAGCAGTGCATGCGGCTCCCCAGGGTGCCAGCCGTCAGGAGCAGCACAAGGACTCACAGTAAAGAAATTTCTGGGAGGCTAGAGAAAGAGGGCCTGAAGTTTTGCCAGTTTGTCCTTACGTAATGCTTAATAGTTTTGCTGAATTTTCATTCATTCGGCCAAGTCTTCTAGTAATTCCTCTGTACTTAGCCAAACTTACTCATGTAAATACTTAAATACCTGAGTGTAAAAGCAGAGCTGGTTCCCTCTCACTGTTGCGGTTGGGAGGTCTCCACCCAAGGCGTGAGGCTGCTAAGGGTGCTGTTGTTATTGTTGTGGTTGTTGTTGGTGGTGGTGGTGGTGATTGTGGTTAAGTTTTTGTTCTTGACATTGTTTTCATTTTTTCATACCGTAAATTTTTTTGTTTATATTTGACATAATTTTACATATTTATGTGGTACGGTGTGATGTTTCAATGCACATATACATAGTCTAATGATCAAACGGGAATAATTACCGTGGCCATCACCTTAATTATTTATCATTTATCATTTCTCTGTGCTAACAATATTCAGAATCTTTGCCTCTAGTTATCTTTAAAAATATGTTGCTATTTTCTTCTTTCTTTCCTTCTTTCTTTCTTTCCTTTCTTTCTGAGATGGAGTCTGGCTGTCCCCCAGGCTGGAGTGCGTTGGCGCGATCTCGGCTCACCGCAGCCTTCGCCTCCCAAGTTCAAGCAGTCCGCTGCCTTGGCCTCCCAATAGCTGGGATTACAGGGGCCGCCACCATGCCCGGGTAGCTTTTGTATTTTTAGTAGAGACACGGTTTCACCACCTTGGCCAGGCTGGTCTTGAACTCCTGACCTCATGATCCACCCACCGCAGGCTCCCAAAGAGCTGGGACTACAAGTGTGAGCCACCGCGACTGCCCGCGTTATTTTCTATAGTCACTCTACTGTGTATGTAACAGAACAGCACAACTTATTCTTGTTTGACTGTAAGTTCACAGCCACTGATGAACCCTTACTGGTTTTCTCCTCTCTCTTACCCTATTTTACTCCTTTATGAAATTAACCTTTTCCAATTTCATATATGAGTGACATGCGACATTTGTCTTTCTGTTCCTGGATATTTCACTTAACATAATGTCTTTCAAGTTCATTCACATTGTCACAAATGACAGGATTTAATTCTGTTTTGTGGCTGATTAGCATTCCACTGTATACATACACCACGTTTTCTTTATGTCTGTCTTTAGATGGACATTCAGGGTGATTTCATACCTTGGTTATGGTGAATAAACATGGCAATAAACAATGGTGTGCCGGTGTCTCTTCCACATACTGATTTCATTTCCTTTGGATAGACATCAAGTATGGAACTGCTGAGTCACAGGGTAGTTCTGGTTTTAATTGTTTGAGAAACCAGCACATTGTTTTCCAAATTGGATGCACTAATTTACATTCTCACAAACAATATACGTAAGTTACCTTTTCTCGGCATCCTTGCCAGCATTCGTTATTTATCATTTCTTTTTTTGTTTTGCTTTATGACAATAACCATTCTAAGTGGCGTGAGGTGATTGCTCATTGTGGCTTTCATTTGCATCTCTCTGATGATTAGTAATGTTGAGCATTTTTTCATACCTGTTGGCTAGTGGTATGTCTTTTTTTCTCTTTTTTTTTTTGAGACGGAGTCTCACTTTGTCACCCTGGCTGGAGTGCAGTGACACGATCTCGGCTCACTGCAACCTCTGCCTCAGCCTCTAGACTAGCTGGGACTACAGGCGTTTTTAGTAGAGTTGGGGTTTCACCATGTTGGCCAGGCTGGTCTCAAACTCCTGACCTTAAGTGATCCGCCTGCCTCAGCCTCTCAAAGTGCTGGGATTACAGGCATGAGCCACTGTGCGCCCGGCCCTGTATGTCTTCTTTTAAGAATTTCTATTCAGGTCTTTCGCTTATAAGATCATTTGGTTTTTTTTTTTGCTATTAAGTTTCTCATATATTATATTTATTAACTCCTTATCAGATGCAGAGCTTGAAAAGACTCTCCCATCGCGTAAGTTGTTGCTTCACTTTATTAATCCTTTCCTTCAGTGTGCTGAAGCTTTTTAGGTCCTTTTTAATTTCTTCATTGATCCATTTGTTGTTCCTGACCGTATTGTTTAATTTCCATGAATTTGAACAGTTTCCAAAACTTCTCCTGTTATTGACTACTAGTTTTATTGCATGTGATCAGAAAGACACTTGATAACAATTTCAGTTTTTAAAAATTTGTTAAGACTTGTTTTGTGGCCTAACATATGGTCTGTCCTGGAAAATATTCCATGTACATTGAGAGGAATCTGTATTCTGCACCTATTGGGTGGAAAGTTCTGTAAATGTCTGTAAGATACATTCAGTCTAGGGTCCAGATTAACGCCAATGTTTCTTTATTGATTTTCTGCCTGGATGATCTGTTTGTGGCTGGAAGGAGGTATTGAAGTCCCCTACTATTATTGTATTGCAGTCAATCTCTCCCTTTAGGTCTGCTAATATTTGCTTTATATATTTGGGTGCACAGGCATTTGTGATGGTTATATTTTCTTAGTGTATTGACTGATTTATCATAATGTAATGACCTTCTTGGTCAGTTAAATTATTTTTACTTAAAGCCTAATATTATCTGATATAAAAATAGCTAGTTTTTCTCTTTTGTGTCCATATTCACAGAACATCTTTTTTTATCCCTCCATTTTTAGTCTATCTACATTTTTAAAGGGGACTTACTGCTATTTTGTTACTTGTTTCCTGGCTGTTTTGAAATTCCTTTTTTCCTTTCTTATTGTGTTCCTTTATGGTTGAGTGATTTGTCTTGATAGTATGTTTTAATTCTTTGCTTTTTATTTTTAGTGTGTCTATCATAGGTTTTTGCTTTGTGGATAGCATGAGGCTTACAGAAAAAAAAAGTCTTATGCTTACAAATTATTTTAAACTGATACCAACTTAACTGTGATTGCAAAGAAGATAATAGAAACAAACAATGACAACAAAACCTTAAAAACTCTATACTTTAACTCCATCTTCCGCTCCATATTTTGACTGTTAGATGTCTCAATTTATATCTTTTTAAATTCCTATCTCTTAACAAATTTCTGTAGTTATTATTTTTAATAATTATATCTTTTAGTTTTCATATGAAAGGTATGGGAGGTTTACACACCACAATCACAGTATTGGATAAACTGGATTTGTCTGCATACTGACTTTTGCCAGTTAGTGTCACAGCTTCAGATGCTTTCTTGTTGCAAGTTAATGACCTTTTTTTTTCAGACTGAGGAACTCAGCATTTCTTGTACGACAGATCTGATGGTGATAAATTCCTTTAGCTTCTACTTGTATGGGAAGGTCTTTACCTTTCCTTCATGTTTGGAGGATAGCTTTCACCAGGTACAATATTCTCACTGGGCAGTTATTTTTCCTTCAGCATTTTGTACGTCACCTCACTGCCTCCTGGCCTGTAGGTTTCCACTGAGAAGTCTGCTGCAATTTGTACTGAAACTACTTTAGGCCAGGTGCAGTGGCTGCTATCTGTAATCCCAGCACTTTGGGAGGCCGAGGTGGGCAGACCACAAGGTCAGGAGTTCGAGACCAACCTGGCCAACATCGTGAAACCCTGTGTCTACTAAAAATCCAAAACTTCGCCAGGCGTGGTGGTGCACACCTGTAGTCCCAGCTACTCAGCAGGCACAGGCAGGAGAATGGCTTGAACCCGGGAGGTGGAAGCTTCAGTGAGCAAAGATAGCGCCACCACACTCCAGCCTGGGTGACACAGCAAGACTCCGTCTCAGGAAAAAAAGAAAAGAAAGGAAAAAAGGAAGGAAGGAAGGGAAGGAGGGAGGGAGGGAGGAAAAGGAGGGAGAGAGCGGGAGGGAGGGAGGAACTACTTTGTATGTTATTTGCTCTTCTCTTGCTGCTTTTAGGATCCGCTCTTTGTCCTTCATCTTTAAGAATTTATTATACGTCTTGGGGCAGTTTAATACGGATTGAATCTGTTTAGTGATCTTTGATTTTTCTGTTCCTGGATATTATATCTTTCTCTAGGTTTAGCAAGTTTTCTGTTATTAATATTATTTCTTTGAAGAAGCTTTCTTTTTTATTTTATTTATTTTTTTATAAAGATGGGTCTCACCATGTTGGTCGGGCTGGTCTTGAAACTCCCGACCTCAGGTGATCCGCCCGCTTTGGCCTCCAAAGTGCTTGGATTACAGGCGTGAGCCACCATGCCCGGCCTGAAGAAGCTTTCTACTCTTTGCTCCTTCTCAACCCCGTTTAAGGCAAAAGCATCTTTGATTTTCTGTTTTGAGGAACTCTTCTAGATCTCTTAAGCATTCTGTGTTCTTTCTTATGATTCTGATCATATTTTCAAATAGCTTATTTTCATGCTAATTCTTTCTTCTGCTTGATCAGTTCTACTGAGACCCACTAATGCATTCTCCAGCTCCAGGATTTGATTTTTTTTCCTGTTACTTCAGTATCCTTTTTAAGTTTATCTGATATATTTCTGAATTGTTTCTCTGTTTTCTTGAAGTTCGCTGAGCTTTCTCAAAATAGTTATTCTGAATTCCCTGAGAGGTTACACATCTCCATCTCTCCAGGTTGGTCACTGGTGCCTTATTTGGTCCATTTGATGAGGTCATATTGACGTAAATGTTCTTGATGCTGTCGATGTTTGTCAATATCTGGGCATTGAAGGATAAGGTATTTATTCCAGCCTTTGTCGTCAAGTATTGTTTGTCCCTGTCCTTCAGAGGGTCTTCCAGGAATTCAAACTGGGCTGATGAGTTCCCCAAGCCAGTGGTCACTGCAGCCATTTTTGTACTACAGGGCACCCTAGGCCCAGGTACACTGCAATCCTTACAGATTCCTAGGTCCCCAGCTCTGTTGGACTTGGGGAATATCAGGGATTGTTCTCTGGGTTCCCAGGCAAAGTCCCTAGCTTACTTCCCTCTTTTTCCCCAGGCAAAAGGAATCTCTCTCCAGACTGCACTGCCTGGAGTATGGGGAGGGGTGATGCAAGCATTCCAGAGCTGCTGCAGCTGCTGCTGTCATACTGGCTCACACCCCAAGCCTAGGGTCTTCCAGACCTATGCGGCATCAAGGCTTACCCAAGGATGTGGTTACTATAGCCTGCCTGCTCCTGAAATTTATTTGAAGCCCAATACATTGCCAGTGATAAAGTCGGCCAGAACTTTGGTGAGTTCTTCCCGCTGGAGCAGCTGATGCCCTTGGTCTAAATGCTTCTTTTGTGGGCATCAGCTTGGATTCAAGAGCTGTAGGGTTCTGTCCAGTGCTGTGTTTTACTATGGCAAAAATGGTACTTTCAATATAAAGTCCCACACTTTCCTCCTTGTCCCCAAGGCATTAGATTCTCTCTCAGAGAAAGATGCATTTCCTGCGGTTGGGGGAGAGGTGTCAGAAGCAATGCAAGACTGTCCTTCCTCCCTTCCTTCAATGCATCTTCTCTTGTTATTATGCTAAAATCAGGTGCTCTGATCTCTCACCTGATTATTTAGCTGTTGTGAAAGTGTTTTCTTGTATGAATAGTTGTTCAGTTTGATGTTCCTTCAGGGAGCCCATTGCTGGAGAGTTCTACCATCTTACTCCACCTGTTTATAATTTTAAATGTATCTAGTAAATAATTGTGAAGTGACAGGTAGTCAGTCCTGGGGATCAAAAGCATGTAGCTAAGAACTTTTCCCCCCAAAAATTTAAAAATTTTGTATCAGTATTTATGGAATGACATGCTTTTTGATTCAAGATTCTCAAATGTATTTTTAGTTTTGATTCAGTGTTATAGAACACTGTTTTTTTTTGAAACTGATCTGCCACCCACATATAATGGAATCACCTGTCATGCTTATATTTTAAAAATGCAGACTCTAGGGCCCACACCAACTGAGTCTCCTGGGGTTGGAGACCAAGAGGTAGCTCCTGTCATCCCCACAGCTGCTTCTAAGGTACGCCAAGCTTAAGAACCATTCTTTCATATTTTGAGACTGAAGATTCTTACAAAATGACAAAGAGAGAAGACCTTACACTTAAGTTAGAGTTCAAGCATTAGACAATTGCTTCTTAAAAAGTTTGTCTTTCCCATTTTCTCTTTCCAGTTCTTTATACTGTCAAGGGATTGGTGCAGAAATGGAAAACAAAGCAGTGAAAGAAAAACTATTTATTTCTTTATACACATTTTGCTTTAATAATCACCAAAAAGACTTTCATGTTCTCTTACCCACCCAGTCCACCAGTTATATTGGCCTTCAACATATGGTGATAGCAACATATATAAATCTATATCATACATTTATACACACAAACATATCAGCACTGTGAAGACACAGACTAGGCTTTATTATGGCTGGGGGCCTCTCCCAGGCCACTTAAAAATGAGCACAGGTTTGCTCTATGCAGGAATTTCAACAGAATTGGTCTGGCCGTCAGTCCCCAGTTTCCCTAAGGTAAGATAGGATGACAAAATGGGACAGCGTATTTGAAGTGAGGTCAGTCCAATTTGGGTATCATAGAAGAAAAGAAATAGGACATGCTAGGTTAAGCCTGAGATGGTGTCTGGGAGGTCACCACATTCATGATGTGAACTCAAAGAACACAGATGCTGCAGTGTAGACCAAAGCCCAGCCTGGCTCGACCAGTAGGGTCGGTTGTGGATCTGGGAGTAGTGCTGACTGAGCCCCCGCCAGCACTGTCCAGCCGGGCACCGCTGCTCAGTAGTGTGCTTTTAAAGCCTGCCAGAGGAGCCCCAGCATTGGGACCACATGCTTCATGAGAACAGGGTCGTACATCCACTGACTTTCCATCTCGGGGCAGCTGGTGAGGCAAGAAGTGTGCTGTTGCTAGTTCCCATGCTGCTGGGGCCGCTGAGAAGCAGTATCAGCAAATCTTCTATGCAAACGACACATCCTTTGCTTCAGGCTGGGCCAAGTGTGCCTTGGCTGAGGGTATGCCATCATTGTCAGAAAGGCTTTCTGCCTTTCTTCCCGCTCCACCGGGACACACCTCTGACTCCCTCCTCTGGACCCTCAGTGGACTTGGAGGAACGAGGCCCAGATGCTCCTCAGCAGATAGGTGGCTGCACAAAATGGGGACAGGGCCACCCTTCCTGCTGTTTGAAGGACCTCTGGTGGCTGCGCTTCTTGCATGGTTCCTGGAAGGCAAGGGTCACAAGGCTGGAGCGCATGGCAGAGCCCTTAGGGATTTCACCTGCAGACAAAAATAAAACAAATGAAACCAGTGTATACTGCCAGGCCCTGCTGATGGCCACCTGAAGCTGGAGTGAGAGCGATGTGGTGACTAAAGCCAGGAGTGTGGTGAGAGCCGGGTAAGAGGACGAGCTAAGAGCATGTGCTGCAGTCAGGAGGAGCAACAGGTGCCCCAGGTTAGGGGGAGCCTCCCTACCTCCCCGCGGGCCGAGATCCCTGCTCCAATTCGCTGCACGCTGGGTGGCTGGGTCCCACCACTCCCTCTTCAGGGGACGGGTGACTCTCCAAATCCCTTTGTCTCAGCAGAAAAATGGCCTCTGCCATCTTCCCACAAAAAAGAAGCGCTTAGCAGGAAACATGCACATACAGAAACAGCCTCTTGTAGGAAAAAGAGGACATTTTGCAGGGAAGCCCTCTGTTAAGTTGATGTCCAGTTGACGTAATGAGGCCATGGAGGGGTCAGATCTACATGGACCTCAGGGCTCAACTAAGTCCCGTTCCACATTTCACAGATGAGGGTGCAGCAGACTCACAGAGACTAAGGGACAAGCCGAAGCCACACACCAGTTAGTGACGAGCCAGGTATCAGAACCGAGGCCTCGGGTCCTTTCCAGTGATCTATGGGAGGTCGAGGGGAAAGCTTCCATGCTGGAAAAAGCCAGTGGATACTAGAGGAGATTCTGGGGTTACCTTTTCTGGGACAGGAATAAGGCTTTACAGAGGCAATCCTGTAAGTGTTGCTCTAAAGAGGCTCAGGAAAGAAAGGAATTATCAGAGAAAAACAAAAGGGAATTAGTGGAAAAAAAGGAGAGCAAGTTAAATCACAGCCCTAGTCATTTTCACACTATGGAGATTGACATTCTCTCAGGTTATGATTTAGAAACATTTCCAGGAATATGCTCAATTGCTTATGGCAAAACTTTGAAGTCCAAGTTAAAAGGTTTAGTTTCTGATTTTTAAGCCATTTCATATACCTCACGTTTTACTTTAAAGTACTTCCTAGGGAATGATTAACACTTAGTGTTTTAAGTAAATGTAGATAATGTCTAGTACATATATAACATTTTCTCCATTAAGCTCTGTTGTTATTTATTATCAAATTCTCTTTTAGATTGATGAGACCTAACAGATCTCTTTTGTCATGTTACTTAAAGAAAAAGATGTATCAAATTCAAATTGCTGTCCTTAACCCAGTAGTGTGCAGTGAAATCGGTTTATTAGGATGCAAATTGCTTTTATTTTTTCATGAAGAATAGAATGCAACTGGCCTCAAGATCCCTCTACCAAAAGCTCATTCAGAGGCAGACCCCCGAATGTCTGCTGGCTTCAAGAGTCAGCTGAACTGAATTTCTCCAGTCTCCCAACTTAGCATCAAAGAAGAAAAACTGGAGCAGAAAGGAGAGACGCCGCCAATGTGAGAGTGAGCAAAGATGCAGGGTGGGAGCTGACGCGGGGGAGGGTGACGGGTGCTCGCTGAGGACCTGTGATCTTGCAAGTGGACCCAAAACCTTCTCCTGGAAGGCCAAAGCAGGCCAAGGGCCACCTACAAGATCTGCTAACAGATAGTGATGGGTTGGGGGCAAGCTCCGTGCCTCTGATGGTGCAATAGTTTCCTTACCTCTAAGTTAGCCCTTGCCTTCTTCAAAACATTGTGTGTTCTGGTTACTGAAACAACAAGAGAGCACCACAGAGTAGCAATCATCCGCAGAAATTATCCCTCCTTGCTTAGCATGGGAATTCTAAAGCATTTCTTTCTGGCCATTTAAGCTTGGAGTCTCCTGCTATCCACCCCCATCCTCCCCTCCTTCTGCATCCACAATTGCTCGTGGCACAGGAGGTTCGGGGACATCAAATCAGTCTCTCCAATCCCAGCATCTCCCTGGTCACTGCTTATCTGCAGCACAAGTGGGGCATCAGGAAGACCGCCCATTTCGTCCCCATTCCCTCACTCGGGGAACCTACGCTGGCTGACGATGAACTGCTCCATGCTCTCCTTCTGCTGGTTTGCGGTCTTCAGACGCTCAGCTGTGCTCTGAAGGAGCCACTCCTGTTTAGATACTTTGGTTCTCAGTTCCAGAAGTTCCCTTTCTGTTGATTCTCCCTGGATAAGAGGAATAGATTCTTACTGAGCAGCAGAAGGCCTAAAGCACCCTGTGCTTTGTGGCTCTTTCCAATTCAAAGAAAGGTTCCACAGTCTTCTCAGCTCTCCTAGACTGCATTTCCTCCTTCACAGCTGCAAATACCTCCAGCTGGGGAGTTTAGGATGAGGCCATTAGGTAGGACTATTGAGACTCTGGAAGTCCCCCTACAGACTAGCACAGGCCTACACACCTGTAGCTTAAGAAAACCTTACTTCAGGCTGGAATAAAACTCCCAACTCTGAAGAAGACCTTGACTTAGTCTTGCTATCAATTCTGTCACTCTCACTTCCTAAGATAGAGTTCAGAAATGTTAGGTCGGGAGAGAGATCTGGACTCAGGAAAGTTGGCAAGTTTGTAAATATTTGTGTCAACATGAGGATGGCAAAACACCCTCTCCCTGGAATTGGTGTAGTTAGATCCTGAAAGGTATTGGTGACATTGATCTGGAGCTCGAATCCCTAAGGAGGGCATCCTGAAATCTGCCTGCCAATCAGAGTTAGCCTGAGCTCTGAACAGACCCTGAGAGGTGGCTGACTTTCCCCAGGCCTGGCCCAGAGATGCCAGCTTAAGTGATTTGCTGGGATGCCAGGCAGTGGCTAAAAAGGCTTAGTCTCATGGGGGCATTCTGTGATCATTTATTTGACCATGGGACCTGAGGGGTGGGAGATGGGTGCTGAAGCTTTAACTGAATTTCAATTCAGCCAAACGTCAGAGAGGTAAAGAAACTGAACATTTATGGATTGCCAGGGTTATGACGTCTCTGCCTTCTCCACACCCCTCCCTCATCTTCTTTCATTGTTTTATCCAGGGGCTGGGGGTTAGGGGATTGGGATATATTCAGAGCTGCAATGAAAGCAGCCACCATGGGTCAGTGATGTCCCTCCAGGGACACTCCCCTAAGTTCCTATCTATCCTGGCTCATTGTGTGGCTCCTGATTTTCTGGAAAGCTGTGACACTGAGGAGACAGAACAGTATTGGAGGGCAGGAGAGCTGGGTTTGAACCAAGAAAGGACACCGGCATCTTACCACTTTGCCAGGCAGCACAGGGGTGTGTGTGCTCGGCAGGGCTGCTCTCCAGAACATTGTGAGGAGGGAGACTGACTCCTCTAGGGCATGGTGCAGGGCACTGGTGCTGCTCCGAAGCTCATGAATGCCTTTGCCGCCCAGCACCTGGGGAAAGGTAACCCCACAGGAGCGATTACTTTTTTCCCCTGCACGGGGCTCAAGCTTCCTTTGTGAGTGACACACAGAACACAGGCCTGCCTGAACCTGTGAGGCCCTTGCACAACCGTTTGCAGCTCTCAGAACTAAGATGCTGCGCCCTTTACCAGATATATGTTCCTCCAGCTGCACAACCCGCAAGTCTTTCAAAACTCATCCCCTTTGCTACGTCCTCTATGAACCTGTTACTTTCCCTGCCTGAGAAAAATGACCAGATTTGCATTGACACTCTCACAGCACAGAGGATGACTTCTAACACTGTGCCTGTAGCACCCTACTGTGCTCATCTACTTGGGGGTGTGTCTTGCCCTCTCGTGTGTCGGCTCCGTGGAGGCTGGGCTGTCCCTACAGATCCATGAGTCTCCAGCAGCTCAGACAGCACAGCCACCGGGCCTGGTCTTTCTCACTGGCAAGGTGCTCTGAGAAGCTTTGCTGCTTGCCTCCTCCTATGCAATCTGCACAAGGAAATGCCATGGCTGCCAGGACTTCTCGATCCCTCCACGTGTGGGGTCCACACATCTGCAAATCCTTCCACTTCTGTCCAACCCATTGAGTCTACTCTGCCCACAGATGGTCATGTGCCTGTGTGACTGTGGAAGTTAATAAGTTACCGAAGGCTGCTCGGCAATGCCATGTGTGTCTGTGGGGCCAAGGGGAAATACTCAGTCAGCTACATCTGGAACACAGCAGAACTCACGGTGAAAATAGGAGAGAAAGAAGAAAAGGCCTGGCTGCTATACCGGGAAGAAAAAGCCTCAGCTGTTGAGAGATGCAAAGCATGAAAAAACTCAAAAATGGTGGGAGAAGGAGTTAAAGTCAAAGGAAGAAAGGGCACAAGGAAAGAGTGCGCCTAAAGCTACAGGTGGGATTACCTCTGGGCCTTGAGCTTCAAGGCCAGGGAAGCTGCATGCTGATCTCACAAGAGACGCTATCTTTCTGACCAGCAGCTTGCCCTCCGCAATCTGCTGTTTTAGGGCAGTGTAGTCATCAATGTGGCCAATGACATGGTGGCCATGCTTATTGGCAAAGGAGCCGTCAGTAGCCTCACCCTCCAGCTTGGGAGGGGTCTTCATCACTGCAGAAGTATTCAGACTCAAGCCTGAAAAAGAAAATGACAATGAGACAGAATCTTCTGTTATTCATAATGATATTCTCAGTTTGCTCCAACCCAAAAGAGTAGGGAACAAGAAAGGAAGCCTTGGAATGCACAAGGGTGGGGCAAAGTCCACAGAGATCTTCTGGGTTTTAAATTTTTATAATCTTTCTTACAGCATCTCTTAATGATAAGTTTGCCAGGAGACAATTTTTTCCTCATCGGCAAATGAAATAGGACATATTTTATTAATAATAAATAATAAGTCTCTGGGTAGAGAAGACACAGACAAGGAAATCAAGCTGGATACAGAGAGCATGTTCAAGAATGGAGAGATCATGGTGCAATGAAGCAAAAACAGAGCAGCAGGAAAACTACAGGAGGGTGAACAATGGCAAGAAAGGCAGCCACAGAAGGTGCAATGAGTAGGGCTAAAGGCCTTGGGGCACGCAGAGAACTCTCTAAATACAGGTAACATGTATATAGACTACAAATGGTTGTTTGCATTAATCGCTTGCCATCATCAGTCCCTGGGCCCTTTAGTTGCCATATTTACCATTTGTTCTGTTGACTGTGGCCGTTTCTGAGCCAGGAGTAGAGGAAGCAGAGCTGGGGAAGACCAGGGCTGGGGAATTCATACCAACATCCCGGACTGGAGGGGAAGCAGCTGGATCTACGGGGGAAAGGCAACCACAGTTTCCAGCAGCCCTGGAACACGCTGCATGGGAAGCACACGCACACCTGGCCATCCCCACCTGAGGACTCTCTTCTTACGGAATTCTCATCCATACCCCACAATCAAAAGCAAAAGCTGATGCGTCACTGAGTTCTGAAGAATGTTTCCATTCTTCAGAACAAAAAGATATTCCTTTACTTGAGGGATGTTCCATGAAAAAGCAAGCTCTATTTTGAAAAATTATTAGGTGTATTTTTATAAACTGAGTCTTGAGTATAATTTGTGTGTGGTATTGAATACAATGCCCTGTAACTAAATGTAATATGTATAAATATATATAGTACATACTAAAATGCAGAATCAAGGAATGAATGGATTCATGGGGGACTAAACATTCCAGTCATCATTCTGATGAGTTAATATGGAAAAAGGTTTACTTGTATGAGAATGGAGACAGAAGATTTGGTGGGTTAACACTGTCTTGCTAGAGACTAAAAAGCAACCCTAAGGTGGAGGAATTGGAAAGTGTCACAAAGAAGGTAGAAAAGGTCCTGCTTGGGCAAGTGTGGCCCCGTGCCTGCTTTCTGACCCAGGCCTCGGGGTGCTACAGGAAGAGGGGCAGAGACTGCACCAGTGGGGCTGAGTCTTGGCTGCTGTGTGGGAAGCCAGTGAGGGGAAGGCCTGGTTAGAAGGAAGAGTTGGAGACATAACTGAACACCACAACCATCAAGGCAGCCCAGAGGGGAGCAAGACCTCCACCTGACGTAAGCTGAGCAGTTCCTGGGGGTCAGGTGGTATGCCTGGCAGCCCACATGGGTTCTTTTATTGAATTGCCAAAACAGCATAGTCATGTTATTGTCACCTTCAATTGAGAAATAAGGTTAATGTCAGATAAATGAGCATCTACAGGAACCAGAGAAAAATAAAGATTAACATGACCCCGAAATAGCTGACAGGAGAGTTTGAAAGCTCAGCTTTTGAGAAACTGAACAGAAGTGGTTCCTGATTTGAATCAAATTGAAGGTATTGGCCATGAAGGTGAGTGGAGATGATGTACTAAATGGTGTATCAAAAGGGAAAAAGGACAGAGGAAGTAGAAATTGAATGAGTTAAGAGAGAAGGGGACACCATTAACATTTAAATTAATACTGGGAGCAGTGATATTGATGGGGGATATTGAGAAGAGAAGGGGGACCTGGTCAAGCACATCTATCTGAAAAGGCGGGCAAGGAGTTGGGTAGAGAAAGTGAATGATGGCCACTTGAAATAAATCACCCACCATCCAGGACTTCCCCGGAGCCCTCTTTCCTTAGGGAAGGAGTATTTTGCCACACACTGAGTTCCCCCCGATGAGGGAAACAGGGATTGGAGAATCTGGGAAGTCAGCAATATCGGACAGGGCATGGTGAGCTGCAGGGAACACAGACTGCAAACCACAACATCTGGTTCGAATCCTGTTTGTCCGTAACTTCTGTAAACCCTCATTTTTCTGTTAGTACCTCAGGACTTAAGTTTTCTCATGTGAAATACAGAGATAACAAAACCTGTCTTACTTCAGATGAAATTATATATGTGAGAACACTTGGTTAATACTAAAGCTCTAAGTGAATCCAAGGAAAAGATATGAACATATACAGCTGCTAATTACTGAGCAATTCTTAGTGTGCCAAGCACTTGTAAATGATTTCATTTAATGCTCAAAATCATATAAGATATATATTATTATTATCCCCATTTTAAATATGAAGAAACTAAGGCTTAAACCTCTGTGACTTTAAACACCTTGTCCAAAGCAAATGACCTGTAAGTAGTAAACTCAGAATCTGGGGCCCCGTCTGACGTAAATCCCACGCTTTCGCTCAGGCTGCTAGACGAGAGCATCTCTGATTTCAACCTGACACTGAGGAGCATGGCAGCTTCCGCCACAGACATCCCGGTGATCTCCCCACTGGCTTTCTAAGTTCCTTTTCCTTCCTACCTTGGAGGAGCAGCTGCTTGTTTCCAGGGTCAGCGCTGGCTGGGAAGTTCTGGTTAACGGAGGAGGGGCTGAGGCTGGCTTTGCCAGCACTGCTATCCAGCTGCTGTTGCAGCTGCAGTCGCAGACAGTTGTTCCCCTGGATGCTCTGCTCCAGCTGCCCTCTCAGAGCTTGTACCTCTGCCACCAGGTGGCTCAGGTCACTGCTCAAAGGGATCTGGTGACAAGCATTCAGGCTGTAAGCTAAAAGAAGAGAGGGGTCTGGTAACATTGGCCCAAGTATTTCCAAGCACTTGTCAGAACCCTCCTCGGTGACATTCTTTTCTGACAAGGACCCCAATTTAATCTGAGTCTTGTGCAACCCATCTATAATAGAGATGTCAACATTTCTGTGTGCAGCCTGGAGACACTGAGACGGCACACATCCAGTCTGAAATCTCCCTGGGGTTTAATTTATCCACATGCACCTATAGAGTATTTGATTGGCAGATGAGAATAAGTCCATATTTCATCTCCATAGTAACCTTAGTCCTGTAGGCTAAAGTATAGGATCCTCCAAGGCAGGTGAGCACTGAGCTAGAGAAGGGTAGGGGATAAGGGAGAAAGAAATTTGACAGTCTTCACTCTCAAAAATAAAAGAGAAGGAGGATGAGGCCTTTTGGTAGCATGTGAGAATGTGAGCTGGGCATCTTAGATCAGGGATTATGTCCAAGTGAGTTTTTCAACTCTTTCTCTGTCTCTGTCTCTCTCTCTCTATATATATATGTATGTGTGTGTGTATATATATATATGTGTACATATTTATACACCTACATATGGTGTGTATATATGTTATGTGTATATATATACACACACTATGTATGCCCATATATTTTTACATATACACACACACACATATGTACATATATACATCTACACATATATATACACACACACATATATATAAATATATTTACTTATATATATTTACCTCCCTTCATGTCACATAGTCTATTTCTTTGTACTGGGGAATAAAAGATCTAAGAAATATTCTACAAGTTCACAGTCCCTTATCTGAAAACCTTAAGGCCAAATGTATTTTGAAAGGTGAAATTTGTTTTAGTTTTCACAAGGCAGCAGGGTGTATGTATCATATATAACATGTACCCAGCTGCATGTGAGCCACAGTCCTTAATCAAATACATAACTACTTCTGCAGTGAGCTATGTGAATATTCTAAGTAGATAAATAGAGACTTGTGAATGTCCTCTTATAAGTTCATCTAGATTTGGCCATTAAATGAGTATTTGAGAAATTTAATTTGGAGATCTTATTGGATTTTGAAATTACAGATAAGAGGTTATGGAGCTTTAGTGATTTTAGCTTTGAAATGAATCCTAAAAGACATGAAAGGGAAGGCAGCTCAGGATAAAGTAGTTTCAGGGACTCTGGTATATAACCTACTCTTGAATTTTGCCCACAGTTCTACGATGTTCCTCTCTCTCTTTCTCAATACAAGTTCTCACTAAATGTTGCTTATTTTGTAATTTAATCTATCTATACCCTTTCATCTTCCCAATAGCACCTTATATTCGACTCTAATCTCTTAATGTGCCAGAATATCACTAGACCCACCCAATAGGTTTCCCAGATTCTAATGTCTCCCAACTCCAAGGACATCTCCTGAGACCTGGCATCTTAAAGTTCTGTTTTCGTCATGTGGTTATTTTCTTTGAAAAAGAACAGACTTACTTTCATTGGCTACTATACAGAATGCAAACTTTCATCCTGACCAGTGGACTTTCAAGATTTGGTGACTCTGCTGCTCCATCCTGACTTCTCAGTCTTCCCAACTCCAAGCTCCTCTTGTGGGCAGGCTGGTCCCACTGACCCAACATTCACCACGACTTTGTACTTAAGCTATTCTCCCACCTTCTCTTTAGAAAATTAGGAAACTAAATCAGGATTTATGATAATTCGAATCTAAATTCCACTAACCTTTACCCTTTGTTTAGCCCTCTGGATGGACATAAAAATACATCAGTTCTTTTTCACCTGATAGTTCTTCAAATATCTGAAGCCAGTTCTCATGTCCTCAAGACATTTTGAGAGCCTAAACCTCTTTAGTTTCTCTGACCAGTTCGACATTTCTGGTCCATGCCATTGTGTGCCCTGTCTTCATTATGTTCCCTACTGTGTCAATGTCCTTTTAAAAGATGGTGCCCCTTAATCTAACAATCTTTTAGACATGGTCTCCACAGGCAGACATCACACTTACACTACTGTAGTGTCAGGTTCAGCTGGCATTTCTAGCAACCTGTGACCTATGTCTTACTTGTGTGAACATGTTTCTAGCAAACCCCACACCCTCAAGTCTATGAATGGCTCCCTACCTTATATTTCTACCTTCGTCCTACCACTGGTGTTTTTAATCAAGCTCAGGATTTTGCTTTTTATCCTTGCTAAATTTCATGACGTTGATGTCAGCCCTCTGTTCCAGCCTGCTGTGATTTATTAACATTATATTTTGAATACCCTTTTCCATTTAAAGAAAAATGAAGAAATACATCAAAATTCTCAAATGTTACATTATTTCAGCAGGCAGCAAAATTCAATAAATGTCCTTAACATTTAAATACAAGATTGAAATTTAGGTTCTATTTAGTGGTATTTCTATAAGTTTTATTTTGTGTGTGTGTGTGTGTGTGTGTGTGTGTGTGTGTGTGTCTTAATTTTGTCCTGTGGGCAGGCTGGTCCTCACCGACCCAACACTCACCCTGACTTTGTATTTAAGCTATTCTCCCAGCCTGGAGCTTTATTTCTTCAAATTCCAGTTCACTTTCTCTTTAGAAAATCAGGAAACTAAATCAGGATTTATGAAAATTAAATAAAAGGGCAATAAGCTGAGAGCCAGATGCTACTAGGGAAAGGATCAGGGTGGGAGCAGACTGCCTGCTACACTGGGCTGAATCGGTTGTCAGCATGTATTACTGACAATATTAAAGGCCTTTTCGTATGATGATATCATTAAGACAACTTTATGATCTAGATATTGATTAACTAGTGTCTGGCCATCTAAGTGGGGGAGGTTTACTATCGTGGCCCATTGTTAGGAATGATCAGGCTGGATCTTGCTCATGCCACCAACATCTCACCTTGGGCTTTGTGTATGAGAGTTCCTAATGGGAGCCCCAGGCTCGGGTAGGGATTTCTGAGACAGAACTCTGTAGCTTCCCATGATCTCCACAGCTCCCAAAGAAAAGACCTCACTAGCATCCTCTGCAAGGGCAAAAAGCTCATGGGTTGAGAGGAGAACACATACCTTTCAGCCCCTTCTTGGAATTGCCATAAAGTGCCTCGTAGATTTGTAGCTCTGACTGGAGGGACTCGAAGAGCTGCTGTTTCTCTTCACATTGTTGCTGCAGGAGGACCAGCTTGTGCTGCAGTCTGCCCAGGGAGAGGCAAGGCCCACTGATGGCAGGCCCACTCAGCCACCGCGGGGCAATCAGCTGAGAGCCAGATGTCAACTCAGGGGGTCATAAAGGGTTACGGTTAGGGTTATATCGGAGTCCCAGATGTCAACTCAGCAGGTCATGAAGACCATCATTTTTATTTCACAGATTTGGAAATGAAGGCTGAGGGAGGTAAAGTAACTTTGCTTGAAATTACAGCATTAGCTACATTAGTTCAGAGCAGAAGAGACACACCAGCACAGTCTCCTAATTGCTCCCACAGTGCTCTTTGCATTCTGACAAGCAGTTACAGGGCTTATACTGGGACCAAACATCACAGCCAGTATAGAAGCTTCTAGGTGATGGTGAGACAAATGTCCTGTATCTAATTGGAAGCATGGAAACCCTTCTTTTCCATATCTATGATATACTGAAGACTTATATAACAGTGTTTTACTCTCTCAACTAGAGAGTGAAAAGGCATTTCCAGAAAAGTCCTTTCTTCTTCTCAAAGTGACATCTCCGCCCTACACACAAATCAGGAATAGCAAAGGGAACACTGAGGTTTCCAAAAGAGGACACCGATTGTCTTGCCAATATCCTTTCTTCTAATGTAAGAATGAAGAATGCTACCTTCTCTGTCAATGGGTCTCCTCTTACCTGGAGTCGTTTTCCTGGAGGGAAAGACGTTCCTCCCTGAAATGCAAGATCTCTTGCTGCTTCTCCCTCAAGTCTTCCAAAAGCTGCTGCCTTTCCACCTTCTGGTGCTCCAACTCCTTTTCCAGCTCTTGAAGGTGGGATCGAGAGGACAGCAGAGCCTCCTTCAGGCTTTCCATTTCCTGGGAGTGCTCTGGTGAGAAGAACGCAGGAGGGTTTATTATCATGGGGCCGGAGCTCGGCAGGAAGATGACCCCAAGCACATTGCCCTGACAAACAGAGCTAAGGAGCAGGGAAGAAAGGCCCTGCGTTGGTGAGGAAGAGCATGCTGGCTCAACATCCCACACAGCCTGGCGAATGGTGCATCTCTCTCTTTGCAAAACCCTTCCTTCCACTGATGTAATCTGGCCAACATTGCTCCTAGAGAAATTCCAGTTTCGAATGCTCGCCATTTTCCAGGTCCTCACATACCATCTGTTGAATAATCCATTCTTGAATTTTGACAAAGATCAACACCAAGATTTCTTTTTGGAATCTATCACTTTCATTATTTTGAAAACTGGGATATTTGTTCTTTTTTGAACTGGCATCACTTCTCTGCTCTTCACAAGTCGTCAGAGATTACTGAAGGGACCCTAAAAGTACAGCTGCCGGCTCAGCAAGTTCTCCAGGGAAAGATTCACTTGAGCCTGGGAAATGACACTCATTTACATCCCTTTCTGTCTGTCCACCTGTGAGGTCTGCTGTCTCCAAGTCTGCAAGCGTAGCTTAGTAGTTCCACCCTCTTTCTTATCTGTTAACTTTTCTTATCATCCCCCAGCAGTGACCTTTCCTCTCAAATCTTCTTGCTCTGAGGTGACTAACTTAGAAATATTTCTTGGTGGCTTTTTCCTTTTCCAAAAGCATTCCTTCATTCTGGGCTTAATCCTTTTGGATACTACTCTCAGTCTTTTTATGGCTGTTCAATCAGTATTTTTGAATAAAAATCGTTTGTTATTGATAATATACTGATCTGATCAAGCAGACAGACACCAAGGTCAGGTGCCTCTCAGCCACACAGGAAATGATGCCCACCTGTGAACGCCCCCTGCTTAGGGCTGGGAAAGCGCTGGGTGGCATTTGCTGGTGACTAGGCATGGAGCCGTAGGAGTACTCCCCGGAGAGGAGCGCTGAGTGTGTGAGTGAGGGGTGTGGTGACCTGTGAACGCCCCCTGCTTAGGGCTGAGAAAGCGCTGAGTGGCATTTGCTGGTGACTAGGCATGGAGCTGTAGGAGTGCTCCCCGGAGAGGAGCCCTGAGTGTGTGAGTGAGGGGTGTGGTGAGGACACAGAGGGACAGCAGAGCAGGGCCAGGGGACACACACTGCCGCAGGAAAGTCTGCCGAAACTTGAGAGGGGACATAGGCATTTGCCATTCGCATTCCCTCCTATATTGGTTCCAAATCAGTTGTGAGCGAAGGGAGATAGAACAGGTACCAGACTGGTATCCAGTTTGATAGCTTGTGACTCTGGACATATGCAGGTGGGCTTGCTCAGAAATGATGGATTTCCTCGAGCTCTTCACTCTCGGGGCCTAGGAGTCTGAGACGCCCATAGTTGGGATGTCTTAGAAAGCAGCCCTCTCTAGACTGAGAACAGCTGTAAGTTTGGTTGGGTGGATCTGAGCAGCTCTGTTATCTCTACCTTTTGTTTGCTTCTCCAGTTGGTGAATAGTGTGGCCAGGGAAGAAAAAAACTTCAGAGTGACCACAGTTTGTGGTTTTTGACCACGTACCTCTGGAAACATGACTCAGTTGAGCCTGAAGTGTTCGATTTTCTTCCCTGAGGACTCTGTTCTCATGGCAGAGCTGAGGTATGGACTCCAGGCCCTGACTGTAGCAGTTAGAGGTGGATCCTGTCCCAGAAAACACACATTTGGGTAACAGAAGCTTCCAAAAGTTTCCCACTCTTTATCTCTCAAAGATATTGCCCCAACCCAGCAGAAAATCCCAAGGACTCCAGGCCCAGCCCTGAATGAAGCATGGGGGCTGGGTGCATGTTTTCTGTGTGCCTCTTCTCCGTGGATTCTCAGTATGCATTATCACATGCCATAACTGCAACAGTGCAGGAGGCTCATTCTCCCGAAACAGCTGCTGCTACGGTGTAGGTAGGACAGCAACGTATGGAAAGGCTGGCCTCCGTGTGACAGCAACTCGGAGGGAGAGTGTAAAGAGAATGGCCACCTGGGGAAAGCGGTCGGGGTGGAGCTGGGGGGACCCTTGCAGACCTGCTGTACCACTTATCAATCATGCAACAAGGGCACAGACACCAGCAGGCAGGATATAAGCAGATTAAGTATGCCGTGAGAAGTCAGGTGACTCTGAGAACCAAACCTAGTTCTGCCTCAAAGGGAGTTACTCTCTAGACTCAAATATATTCAGAAAGTAGGGCTAACAGTATTTGCCCACCTCCTTTGCTGGACTGTTTATAAGGAGCAAGTGAAGTAAAGAATATCTGAAGCTCTGCCTAAGGGCCCTCCCTTCAGAAGCTCCCTAAATACAACCAGAAACAGGCCTGGGCCTCGCCTACCGCTCCCACGAGCAGTAGAGCTCAGCCGGTGCTCCAGTTGCTCCCGCAGGCGGTCATTGATGCAGATGGACTCCTCCAGGCGCTGGCGCAGGTTCCGGATTTCACTGAGATGCTCTTCCAGCAGGTCAGCCCCTGCAGCCAAACCGCCAGGACATGGAGAGAGGTGGGAGATGGAGAATCTTGGTTACTGATGGGGGTGGGGCTCAGGAGGGGCCTTGCAGCAAGATCTGTAACTATCACTAGCCTTCTGCTGACTGTGTTCTCTCACATGGACGCTCAGGGGAATGGCAGTTTTGTTTAAAGAGTAAATGTGCTCAAACACAGGACAGCCACTTGCTAAGAAAACTCCATGGGCCTCCTCCCACTCAGGAGTCTTGTGAGAGTTCCACATGTTTTAGAAAAATAACTGAAGGCTCTGGAAAGGACCTGCCTAGCATCTGGAAAGGTATGGCCACCTCCTGGGTGTGACTCTGAGGGTGATAGGTAAGACCTCACTCTACTTTTCTTCTTACTGACACATGACTGAGCATTCTTTAGCAAGGGACAAAGCCCTTCCTTCCACCCTTAGAGAGAAGGCCTAAAGTAAAAGTATGTGATCTTAAACTCACCCTATGTGGTTAATGACTGACACTGAATGCCTCCCTGAAGTCACTTTAATAGGGAAGATGAAAGAATACCCTGGAAGGATCTAGGGATCTGAAGGCAGATTAGAGAGGGGATGGCACCCTCAACCCCCCAAAAAGGAAAAAGATGCAGAAAAGTCAGAGGAATGCTTACAATGGACATAACTGTGCCATTTTGCTCTGGGCTCAGTCCTTTTCTGAAAATTACAATTGTCTTACTGTTGGAACTGAGCTGCATCCCAGCATTTAATAGCTTAGCTATACCTCTCCACTTGCTTTGACTGAGTTTCGTGCACAGGATATATGTGCAGAGTTGGGGAGCTGCACCCCTTCCTGTGACAACAACTGACTGATGGAAGAAAGCCCCGTCTATGCCTGGCATTCTGGAAGGGTCTAAGAGAGTGGGCTGGAAAGAGGCCAGGCTGCAGGGAGACAGGACATGAAATGCAAGAGCACAAGAGGGAGGTCCCTGACTTTCCCATATCCCTGCAGAGCACTGAGGCCCTGGGCAGGAGAAGGAAGAAATGTACTTAGAAAGGACTGAGCCCTGATACAGCACTTTCATTTTATACCCAGCCTGTGAGCAAGGGACTGGAGGAGGAATGAAAAAGTCCTGCCTGGGTAGGAGAGTAGGCTCTGAATGAGACTTCTTTTCAAAGGCTGCAATCTCAGCTTTGTGCTTTACCTGTGGGTTTGGAGTTAAGCTGGGACACAGAGGAGCCTGAGGATAGGTCCCCCGATACACTCCCTTTCTGAGGCCTCATCATGTCCCACTGGCCACTGCTGCCCAGGTACCCAGGCTCCAGGATTCTTCCCAGTTCTGTGGTGCCCCTTGGAGGAGAGTGAGGCTGGGCAGAGTTGAGGTAGTGGGAAGAGCCACCTCTGCTGACACCTGGGCAGAAGGAAACATGAGTAAGAAACTAACGGGGTATCAGAAGGGAGGGAAGAGCAAGGAAGTGTGTGATTGCTAAGAATAGAGTCTAAAAGGGGACACGTGGAATGTTAGATACCCCAGTTCACTGAGGTGTACCAATCAGACGAAGGCTCATAAGCTACAAGTTGTAACACTCACCCTTTGTATTTCCTAGCTTGAGACACAAGAGGTAGAGGACAAAGTATCTTAAAGTCATCAGTATACACAATGGAAAAGTTCGGTGGCCCTGTTCCTGGGTCCTACTATAATTCCTCATGACAGACTCCAAGGAACCTTCCAAAAGTAGGGCTCACTCCCACAGCTAGAAGTCATGAGTGCAATGGCGTCTGGGATTGAGCTTACCTGTGAATGCAAACATTTGTTTGTCTGCATGTACTTGCTACTTGCCTTCCCCTGAAACTAACCAGTCAATATGTCCATTCTACCTTGGAGTTTTTCAGAAGAAAAAGGGGACATGAAATTGAGCTGTATATGGATATGGTGGCCCTAGTTCCTCCAGACTGAAGAACTCTTTGTTGAGTCTGGAGAAGGGTCTATGTAAGGCAAATATTTATTTGGATCCCATCCAGCATAACTCAAGAAGCTGCAAAATTCATCACTCTTTCTTTCTTTCTTTTCTTTCTTTCTTTTTTTCTCTCTCTCTCTCTTTCTTTCTTTTCCTTTTTTTTTTTTGAGACAGAGCCTTGCACTGCCACCCAGGCTATAGTGCAATGGTGTGAACTCGGCTCACTGCAATCTCTCCTCCTAGGTTCAAGCAGTTCTCCCGCCTCAGCCTCCGGAGTAGCTGGCTTCACTCCTCTCTAAAGAATCATTGAATACTACTCCACAGAGGCAGGTAGGGCCTGTCATTTCATAGGCTGATACTTTCATAGACTTTGAGAGCACAGGCCTTTGACTTGAGTCCCGTCATCTCCACTCCTCTGTAAAAACAAGCCTGCCATGAGGGAGCTGGAGAAAGAGGTGGGCACAGACACAGTTTAGGAGAAAATTCAGAACCTGCTTTCTTCCAGGGATTATGAACATGGGCAGGAGAACAGATAGCTAGCTCCTCCTAAGCAACAGGAGTGAGGTCCTTGCTTCCTCCAAGCAAGCCAAACTCCTGGGAGGGGTTAGTGTAATTGCCACTTGCCAGTTTTTATCCCCATTTGTAACTGCTTCTCAAATTTGGCTACATATTGGAATCACCTGAGAATGTATGGAAAAATAGACTGATTCCTGGATTTCAGAGATTTTGCCTTAATCCATCTTGAAAATTTGATAGGTGATTCTAATAGGCAGAAGTTTGAAAGGTCTTGTTATGAGTCTCTTCTCCAAGTTGCAAAATACTAGATGTTCATTACAAACAGTTAGTTGAGGAAGAGGATAAAAAATTTTAAGCCCCTAAATTTTAGAAGGAGTGCAACAATACATGATTTTCTACCTCTTTCAAACTGCCTTCAACCCCATCCCAACACAACACATAGGGGGAAACCAGTGGTTGTAGACAGCTCACTTTTCAGTCAAGGCCATGTGAGGTTGTAAGTCTAGCAGTAACAAGGATCAGTATTCTCATGTTCCAGTCCCTTGGCCACACAACACACAGTACATGCTCTAAACCATGCAAAGATACCATCCAGACTCTTGCACAAGATTTTAACCTCAGGGACCTGAGAAGCCACCAGGAACCACTGTCCACATGTAAAATTGGCTCAAAGCAAACAGTGAGCTTGGATAAGTCTTTGGAGAGGACTATGACTCCAGGTGGAGAAAACATTACAATCTTCCTCATCTAGGCTGGGACCATTCAAACTCCAGTCAGTGGCCTCAGACTTGATGTGATTCCAATTTAACCCAAAACAACAGACCCTTTTTCATGGACAGTGCTCTCTTCCATCTTTCCCTTTGGGCAAAGACAAGTGGACAAATGTAGAAAGATAAAGGAAAAGGAGGCAAGGGGAAAAAATGGAAGCTAGAAAATACTCTTGCCATCTGTCATGGGACACATTTGTTGCCCATCAAATGTTGGTGCCAGACTGCTAAAGTAACAAGTTTTAGGTCAGAAACACCAGCACCTCCTACTGGTCTCTAAAGAGAGGGAAAGATTGTTGCAAGGGGTCCCCAGAGTTTGATTAGCTGAGCTCAGCCCCATAAGCTAAGCCAGATGGTGACAAAGCCATCCTAAGTAGAAAAGGTATAACAGAAACGTGAAACCTGGAGTAAAAGTCCTAATTCAAGCCCATCTCTCCCACTTTCTAGTGACCTTGAACAAGTAACTTCACTTCCCTGAGCCTTAGCATTCCCTGCACTAGACCAAGTATCCATTTCCTGGATTGACAAAAGAAATAGGCTAAGCTGGGTGTGGTGGCTCATGCCTGTAGTCCCAGCACTTTTGAAAACTGAGGTGGGCCAATCACTTGAGCTCAGGAGCTCTAGACCGGTCTTGGCAACATGGCAAAACCTCGTTTCTACAAAAAATACAAAAATTTACCAGCCATAGTGACACATGCCTGTAGTCCCAGCTCCTTAGGGGGCTGAGGTGGGATGGTCTCTTGAGCCTAGGAGGTCGAGGCTGCAGTGAGCCGAGATCATGCCATTGCACTCCAGCCTGGGTGACAAAGTCAGACCCTGTCTCAAAAAGAAGAAAGAAGAAAGAAAAGAAAGAAGAAGAAGGAAGAAGAAGAAGAAGAAGAAGAAGAAGAAGAAGGAGAAGGAGAAGGAGAAGGAGAAGGAGAAGGAGAAGGAGAAGGAAGAAGAAAGAAGAAAGAAGAAGGAAGAAGAAGGAAGAAGAAGGAGAAGGAGAAGAAGAAGAAGAAGAGGAAGAAGAAGAGGAAGAAGAAGAAGGAAGAAGAAGAAGAAGAGGAAGAAGTAGAAGAAGAAGAGAAGAAGAAGAGAAGTAGAAGAAGAAGAAGATGAAGAGAAGAAGTAGAAGAAGAGAAGAAGAAGAAAAGAAGAAGAAGAAGAAAGAAGAAGAATAAGGAAGAAGAAAGAAAGAAGAAGAAGAAAGAAGAAAAGAATGGGGCTGCAGGGAGGGGGATACAAATTCTTAGGTGTTGTCTTACATCACTGTAAATTTCTGGCATGGTGACCCTATCAGTCTCTGGATCACCTAAGCTTCTTTACAGGCACAGAAAGTGCCTGACAAATGAGTTTAAGTTCATTTAAACTGCTAATTGTTGTGCTTAAGGTGCTATGAGAGAGCAAATTCATGTGAAGGTTTCTTTCCCATTTTTTTCTAAGCTATCAGTGATCACCAACACACTGAACTTATGATGAGCATCCAGCCTATAAATACGTCAAAGTGTTTTCTAAAAAATGACTGTCCACAGTCTACGTAACTACATAACATCAATTATCTTTGGGAGTCAGACCATGGGATTCACAGTCAGATGCCCTAGCTGGTGCTGTGGTTCTAGCTGCCTAGTGTCACCTGTCCCGGGGCAGAGATGAACCCTGTGTGGTAGGAAAAGGGGCTCATCATTTCCTCTTCTGAATCCCTCTACCACTACCCTTTTAGCCCCAACCTGATGATGCCAGGAACTGAATTTGATTAACAGCCTTTCACAGCAGAAAACTGTAATAGCCACACAAAGGAGCTCACTGAATGTGGCCATCTTTTCCTTGGCCACTTCATCTCGCATAGGCAAAGCATAACATCTCTCTCCCATCCCCTACCAGTGAGCAGTCTGTCAGGGATTCAGCATACTTAGTGGTATCCAACACCATCTACAGTGTGAGAGTGCCAGGTCAAGAGCCTTGTGAACATATCTACCTGTTAACTGATGAGACATACAGACCACAGAAATAACAGTAAATACATTTCCAAAAAATAAGCAAGCAGAGCTTTCCCTCAGTCTTCCATTTGTGACGTGTACCCGTGTTGTTTTTCTAAAGTCTGCCATCCAGCCCGAGCCATGCAGAGCAACACAGTGTGGGGCTGCCACTCGCAAGCACACAAATGCACAGAGGTGCTCACTTTCTCCCAACTGTTTCTGCAGCTTCTGCAGCTCCTGCTGGGCCTCAGCCAAGGAGACCACCGGTGTCTCACAGCAGCCAAGGAGGGGAGGGCCAGCAGGACTGAAAGGCAGGAAGCTGGATGGAGCTGAGGGCAATGGTGCCTGAGGAAGGCTAGCCAGCTTGGGTATGGAGTGAAAATGAAAGCCTAGAAACAGAAAGTGAGGGAGAAAAGAGACACATCATCGAGGGAAAATGAGAGAAAAGAATGGGTAAAAGATTGAAAAGGTAAAACCATTCCCTGACCAGATGTCACTCTGTGGAGAGGCTATCACCTAGTGTGGTACAGCATGAGACGGCCAAGGGTGACCAGAGAGGCTGGCCTGGCTGACTTCCCACTTCTGCCCTGACAGGGTTATCCTGCACACATCCTCTATGTTTATCTTGAAAGCCACTGGCTAAAGAAGGTAAGGTGGCATTACTGAGCCCCACCACAGCAACCCTGGGCATGGACAAGTCAAAAAGCCTGAATGCCCCCATGGGCCCCTGGGGCTCTGCTCCCAGCATGTGTCAATCCTTGGCCCTGGGACAAGACTCTTTCTCCACCTAGAACTCCTCTCTGACAACATCAGATCCCATCCTGAGTAGGAGAGAAGTGGACAAAGGCTGTGGGGAAATTTTCATTACTAGTGCATGCAGTTCAGGACTCTGAAGGAAACAAACTTCAGAATTCCAAATCAATGTGTTCATTCACCAAATTAAAAATAGATGCCTTGGTAAGGTGGCTTAGACAAAATGGCTTGCAAACCCTTCTGGACATTTAAATCACATAGGAAAAACTTTTAATACATGCAGATTCTTTAGGCCTTCTTGATTCTCTCTAGGTCTTAATGTAGATTTAGAGAATTATAAATTCTTGGAACAGGAAATTTGTATTAAAACAAGTCTTCCCCAATGATCTTTAGGCAGCCCATCTGCAGACAGGTTTTTAGAAACCCTGGCAAGTTTCAATGTTGAAAATTGTTTCCTCTTCCCTAAAAGCAATGAAAGGGCAGGTAGCCAAGGGAGGGAGAGCAGAAACCAAGGCTGCCCCGGAGGGCATGTCTAATGCAGAAGACAATGACTATATCCTAAGACACATCCCCTGTCCCATGGTGCTGACACCATTTCAGATCAATACTGCAAATACACCCAAATTGCCAAGTAACACAGCCCAGGCATCCTTTGAGGAGGCATTCTCATTTTTAAATCCTCTGTTCTTCATCTTCTGCTCTCTTTGAATGCAAAACATTTAAGCAGATGTCTACAATTCTGGGAACACAGCTTTTCCTCATGATTCTGGTCCAGCTGCTTCCCACTCTGGCCTAAAAATTTTGAAACCAGGCTCAGGAAGCATTAGAACACTTCCTCTTCCTTAAGATTTTAGTTGAATTGCCTTCAGGGAAATGAGGGCTGTAGAAGAAAGAACTGTGCTTTCTGGGAGCACCTCTACCCAAGTCAAACCTCACAATAAGCCACAATGAAGGCAGCCAGCCAACTCTGGTGGGAGGTAGAAGGTGAAGACAAGGTTTGACTTTTCCTTGCCATCTCTGGTACAGGGCTGTGAATGAGCAGTGTACCCTCTGGCAACTAAGCTGGGATTGTAAATGAAATACACCCCTTTAATTGCCCCTGAGATATGCTCTATGTACATATCAAGGGCTGCCAATCCATTCACACATCCATTAATGGTAACATACTATGAACAGAACCTTGTCTGAGGATGTTTCAGCATCCTTGGCTATAAAATAAGTAGCACTACCTCTTGCAGAGGCTCACCATGCAGATTTAATGGGTAACACATACAGTGGATGAGTAGATGTGAATTTCTTATCATTCTGTGGCTGTTGTAACCCTGGGAGAAACATTTTGCCTCTTTGCTCCCCAGGGTAAAATGAGAGAAAACCAATAAAAATGTTTAAGTGATTGCCAACTACTAGTCAAAACTAGTATGCTGATCAAAACCTGATGTGGGTTACTTATTTTCTAAAATATTTTCATAAATTAGACACAATTGGTGAATGAGGATGGTCTCCTGATTCTGCCTAGGATTTGATGCATTTAGGCCCCGACCAGTCCAAACTTTTGTCCTTGAAGAAAAGTTAAACAGGCAGCAGAGAAAGAGAAGATGAAGCTTCTGCCCCATTGTCTATTGCATACCTGAATGGGCCTGGTTGGCCTCCTTGGGGAGATTCTGGGGAGTTGGCAAGCTGGTGGGGTTGCTGCTGGATTCGGCCTTAAACCCCTGAGATGCACTGGTTGATGATGGTTTAGAAGACAACACAGCAGAATGACTTGAATGATGGATGGAATCTATAAAACCCATGAATGAAGGAAAATGTTTGATGTTCTACAGAGAACTGGAATCCTGGCCTTCTATCTAACCAGGGGTACCAGGGCTAGAGTCTTGCTTTCAGGGAAAGAACCAAGCACAAGCACTGTTAACAGTATTCATTTTCTTGCTTGCAGATAGCTCCTTTGGTGAGGCAAACCACCTGAGGGATGATAGTAGTGCTCTGAGCTCTGAAACCATGAAAATGGCAACTCCAAAAATATCAGGCAAGACTAGCAGCATCTGTGGACATCCACACTGACTTAGGGAACACTGCTCGGGAATGAATAGCAAGATCACTGTAAAAGGGATGAGATAATTGGAATAAATAGCAAGATCACTGTAGGAGAGATGCAGAGGTTTTCCAACAGATTCACCGAGGAAGAAAAATCTGCCACGCTTTTCTCATTCTCCCCACAATGGCTCACCTTGTGCCCAACAGCATGTACAGGCCCACGGAGGCCAGGGTGACAGATGTAACTTGTAGAGTCAGGAGCGAGCAAAGATCCTGAGCCACTGGGGCCTGTGCTTGGCACTTGGCCCCACAGCCATGTTCAGCCTGATACATACCATGGCGGAGCTATAAGGCCTGTTTCCTGAGGTCTGCACTCAGCCTAGACAAAGACAGTACCACCCAGAAAGTGGAGGCTACCTGAGTGGCCGGGAGAAGCTTTCTTCTCTTCATAGTGTGTGTACTCGCTGGCTACATCCATGTCAGAGCAAGCTTCCAGCTCATCCGACAGAAAAGAGGCGCTGCTGGGAGAGCGGGGGGAGTCGGACAAGGCACGGCTGCTGGAGGGTGTGAGGGACCGCGCATCCAGCTTGGCCTGAAGGACTTCAATCACTTTCTCCTTTTCCTGCAGCTCTCTGCTGAGCCTGGTGGGGAGAAGGGGGGCAACGCGTAAAACCAAGGTCACCCAAACCAACCTGTCCTGACTATGGCTCATGGGAAAAGCCAAGTAAGCCAAGGGGACCACGCCTCCAGAGAATAATGGAAACAACCCACCTCTGCTTAGGGATGAAGCATAGGTGGGGTGCAGATGGAGAGACAAGAGCTACCCAGTCCTCAACATTATGTGTTGAGGACAAGCAAAGGCATAGTCTAGTCTAGTCATAGTCTAGTGACCTCCTTTTAAGGCACTGCTGCTTAAAGTATGATCCCTGGAACAGCTGCAGCCTGAGAACTGTTTGTCACCATCGCCAACAAGAGAAGCATAAAAATTGAAAACAAGCATTGAGAAACACAGAGCAAACCATTGTCATAACATCCAAGAGTGTCATAAGTGAAATAATGTAGTTAACTGAATTCAGACCATATATGTTTCAATGATGGATTAGAAATAAAAACAAAGGGCCAGGCGCGGTGGCTCATGCCTGTAATCCCAGCACTTTGGGAGGCCGTGGCGGGTGGATCACGAGGTCAAGAGATCAAGACCATCCTGGCCAACATAGTGAAACCCCGTCTCTACTAAAGTATAAAAATTAGCTGGGTGTCGTAGTGCACGTCTATAGTCCCAGCTACACGGGAGGCTGAGGAAGGAGAATTGCTTGAACCTGGGAGGCAGAGGTTGCAGTGAGCCGAGATTGTGCCACTGCACTGCAGCCTGGCACCTGGAGACACAGTAAGACTCTCTCAAAGAAAAAGAAAAAAAAAAAAAGAAATAAAAACAAAAAATGAAACACCACATCCTTCACTGCAGATATTTTCAGAAGTATTTATGTGGTCTGAAACACAAGCATGACACAAAGAACCCAAACTAGTGGCTACAACTGACTCTGAGTCCATGTCATTGACGGTTATATGGAGCAACTTACTGAGATTTGGCTTCCGAGGCACTGCGGCCTCCCAGTGATCTGCAACGTCTAGGCCTCTCTCACCAGGTACTGTTATTTGACTCCTTTCTTCCCCAGGCCAATTGGGTGACTATTAAACTAGCTATCAACCCAACCTGGGGTAGGCCAACTTTGGAAAAAGCTCATTCTACTTATTAAACACACCACAGGAAAGCAGGATCCTTAGGGGAGCCGAAGACTGTAGAACCCTAGTTAGTTCACTTTTAGTGCAGACTGTTTCTAGGTTACTAAACCTGGAGAATGAATGTGCCAATGCAATTAAACCAAAAGGGAAGAAATAATTTAGTTAAAAATAACAGTGAAGTGTTCAATGAAGGCGTGAGTTCATTACATGTCCTTTACTCCCCTTGCTTTGTGGAGCTCCTGCCACCCTTGGCCTCTTGGGCCTCCGTCCCAGATTCTCTTCTGAATTACCTGAGGGCCAACGGCTCCAGTCCAGCTTGATCTTTCTCACTTTTATGGTCCTCTGCAAACCAAATTTAGAAAGAAGCAATAAGAAATTAGGCCGGTCCCATTTCATGCATTACAAACACAGGAGCCTATCTGGAGACAGAGTAGTGATTATTTCATGTGTGCATCCAGAATGGTTATTCTGGGAGGCCTCGGGTTGTGTCTTTAGAGAAGCATCCAACTGTCTCTGACCTGACGGTCACCTTCATGACTTCCTCTGCCCGAAATCAGGGTAAAACATTTACAACATCTTTTGTTCCGTTCATCATGAGGCCCTTGCCTGGCTCCCCTGTGGTCACTCCAGCCTCCATGTCCTGCTGCAGACTAGCTCCCAGATGCACATGTCCCCCACAGCTTTCACGCAGAATCTGCACTGGTCTCTGAGATGATAAGCCCTGCCACCTCTGCATCTGCCACCTGGGTGGCTCTCAAGTCTGATCCTACTATGCCCCCTTCGGTGTTCTCTGGAAATTCTCTGAGTTAAGGACCCCAATAATAAACAATGAAGCCCTTGAACTACTGCAGCCAGTGCCTAAACCATGTCCAAAAGAGGACGGTGCTTCATCCAGGAGCAGAGTACATGCATGTACGTGACCATGCCATAAATGAAGACACCACAAGGATAAGGCATTTGCCCAAAGCGGGTTGGTGGCAGCATCCAGGTTAGAGCTTGGGTCTTGCACGTCTTAGTTCAGGGCTCTTCCTTCTATACAAGGCCCTTCCATCTCCTGTCCGCTACTCCCTCTTGGCACCAGATAGCTGCTGCCCCTGCCCCAGAGGTCACATTCCATGAGTGGTGAAGTTGCTACAGTTGTAACCATGGCATCTCCAGCCCTGTGTGTTCCTCTCATGTTTCCCACTGAGCAGTCTTGATCCTGTATTAGCCCCAAGAAATGAAATACAAACAGGATCCTAGGTTAAAAAGTCGCAGTAGAGGTGTGGTGGCCACCAGGAACTGTGCGGGTGACTGAGAGGATTCCAAAGCCCTGTGGCCAACTTACTGGTGCTGAGTCTGCTGGTGAGCCTCTCTGTCAGCTGGCTTCCCTGGGCCAGTTGCTCCCGGAAGCTCTGTCCCAGGTAGTAGTCAATGTCATTGCTCCTTAGGAGATCCTCAAAAGATTTTACTGTATCTTTTGCATGCTGGGTGAGAAGATAACAAATACCTCTCCCTTCTCGTATTTTTTGTCGTAGATAAGACAGTTCCCGGGCCTGATCCTGAATCAGGGAGTCATATTTCCTAAGGCAGGACAGAAGAGGAAAGAGTAAGTGTGGAAAGAGTGTATGGTAAGTTATGGGAGTTCTGTGGAGAATTCCACGAGAACATCTCTGAGGCACTCTCCCAAGCTGAATTCTGGCATGTAAGCCATAGGAGGTATTTAAGAGTAAACTCTACCCTGATAAAGTATTGCATCAAAAAATTTGGTATGCCACTGTTCTTCAACTGTTGTATATATGTTAATTATATGTCCCTGGATAAATCATAAGGTCTGTGAGAATACAGATAGTTGTGTATTGTATATCCCTCACAGCACCAGTATTATGTAGATTCACAGCAGTTGTTCAGTAAATAATTAGAATCACTTCATCATAAGTCTAGATAGGACCTTTCATGTCTTCTGTTTTAAACACCACCTGATGCCTGAATTTCTTCTATGTTATAATACTGTGGCTGACTGTATTTTGCAATGATATGGCCATCACATAAACTCTCATACCATCAACTGATGGGACCCAAAACAAGAAACCCTAAGTCAGAGCCACCCAGGTGAGCACAGTCAACCCACAAAACTACGAAGCATAATAAAGGATTGTTTGAAGTCACTAAGTTTTAAGAGTGATATTACTTAGCAATAGATAACATGGACGCATACCAAGATGAATGTCTGTGTTTTCAACACAAAGTATCAATAACACTTACAACTATGGCAAATGGCATTGAGAGCTTAATATATGCTAGGCACTATTTTAAGCATTCGTATTAATTATTTTTTATTCTTTTTTTTTTTTTTGAGACAGAGTCTCACTCTGTCGCCCAGGCTGGATTTCAGTGTGCCATCTCGGCTCACTGCAACCTCCACCTCCCAGGTTCAAGCGATTCTCCTGCCTCAGCCTCCCAAGTAGCTGGGATTACAGGCAGGCACCACCATGTCCAGCTAATTTTTGCATTTTTAGTAGAGACAGGGTTTCACCATGTTGGGTAGGCTGGTCTCCAACTCCTGACCTCAGGCGTTCCACCCACTTCGGCCTCCCAAAGTGGTGGGATTACAGGCATGAGCCACCATGCCCGGCCAGCACTTGTATTCATTCATTTAAACCTAATAACCACCTATGAGATGGGTTCTCTTATCATCCTCATTCAACAGGTAAGGACTAAGTCTCGGAAAGGTTAAGAAGGTTGCATAGGTAGTAAGCGTCAGAGCTAGGCAGTCTGATTCCAGTCTTACTACTGTACTATACCATATATACTATTACTTTACTAATATATCCCTGAGAGGAAATCCCTGAGACCCGGTATCTCCCAGACACTGGGTCATTATCCCATGCCCTCCTGGTTGCTTACTTGGCTTTTCCTCAGCACTATCTCTACCATTTAAATCAGTGTCCTTGTGACTACCCAGACATGTTCTTTCTTCCAACTTCCAGAACCACTCTACGCCAAGCACAAACTCACATATTTTCAATCAACAAAGGGCCCGACCAGTGCCCTCCTTACCCAGGCCACGAGGCTGATCTCAGCTCCTCAGCCAGCTTCGCTTCTAGTCCATTTTTTGGGAGCTGGGCTTCCAGCTGAGATACTCTCTGGATGAGACTCTCCAGATCCTTTGTGGCCTGAAGCCCTGGAGAGCAGAAAGCCCCAGTGCCATCAGACAGCCACCCCTCATCCTCATCAGTGACACTGTGAGGTGAAGACCCCTCCAGGGTGCCAACAGCCCTCAGCTTCCGGGGTCTTTCCAGACTAGATGAATAATCACTTGTAACTGAGAGGGACCGGACCCGGCTCTTGAGGTTTTGAATGATCTTGTTGGCATTCTGCAGCTGGGCCTTCAGATCTTTGATGTCCTTTCGTAAGACATAGATGTCTTCTGACTTTCCATACACCCGGAACTCTTCCTGCTTCCCTAGCTGGTTCTCCAAGGGCTTCTTCTCCGAGGAACTAGCCCGTATTGAGCCCCGGCACCCCTGCTCAGAGCACAGCCCCTCCATGGGGGCCATTTCCTTGAGGCTGTTGTGCTCTTCACACTCTGAAAAAAGACAAAGATGTCTCCCTAAATAAAAGGTGGACATACTGTTGTGGCCACTGCCTTTGAGAGGAGGCCGGTTTGGTCATGAGGACAATAATTACCAGGGAAAAAGTTGAAGCCGTACTTTATTCAACCCTGACACTGTACTAGGCATTCAAATACAATATTTCTTATCTTCCCAACAGCCCTGCAAGTTAGGTATCATCACTTTCTATTTTACCAACTGCAGAAACCAAAACTTAAAGAGAGGTAAACCAGCTTGTTCTAGATCACTCAAACTAGCACAGGGCAAAGCCAGAATTCAAATCCTTTAATGTCCTGTGTTCATTCCACACACTGATGCTTCTTAAGACATTAACATGGCCTTATCTATTTAGGATGGCCACAAGAATACAGGACGAGCTATTCCTGCATGCTGAAAGTTTAGTGCTCTCTAAATTGTACTATAATTGAAAAGTTTGTTGGGTTACAATTGTGTGAAAAATAGGCATATGAAAATAAGATTTTGAATAAATATATCAGCATCTTAACACTGGTACATTAGAGAAGTGGTAGTGAGAATGAGAACTAATCCATGGCTTTTTATCAGATGTCAGGGACTGTTCTAAAGTGTTTTATAAGAATTTACTCATTAAATTGACATAAGTACCTGATGGGGTAGGTAGTTCCTTTATTACTATTTTAACATATGAAGAAACTGGGGCATAAGAAAGTTTACAAATTGAGATTTGAATCAACCAGTCTGGCCCCAAGGTATTTTCTCTTAACTGCTACACTACACTGCCTCAAGTATGAGAGAGATTGTGTTTTTCTTCTCTTCTGGTTTTCAATGTGGTGGGTGGCCCTATAGCTGTGGTCCTTTTATGATGTAAAACAAAATTATTTTTAACTTATGGTATGCATGTTTGCAAAACCTCATCTGGTCTCTAAGTAGGCCTTAGTATTTCTATAATAGTCAATTAGATAGAACTTATTATTATTATTATTATTAGCAGTATGCCAAAAACTAATTGTAGAAATTCAAACTTACACTTTGCCTCATTTTGGGTAAGAGTTCTCCTGTTAACCTCCTATTCCCATTGCTTGTCAGGTGAGGAATTGGCCAACAGCACCCAAATGTGACAGCTGACTCCAGGGAGGGAAGATGAACTCCAAACCCTGTGCTCTTACCAGGACTGGTGGTTTCCTCCCGGTCAGCCTCATTCTCGCTGCGGCCACACGTCTCATAGCCCAGGTCCTGGAGGTCCACCTGGACCTGCTTGCTGTCCTGCTTCACCAGGGACTCACCTGCTTGGGAAGAGACAGCAGGTGTTGCAGAATGTCTGAATTTCCCACATCTACCCTCAGCCTCGATGGCACATACCCTAACCTTCTGGGGCAGGGAGGTCAGATCTACAGTGGGAGAGAAGCTTCTTTGAACCAGTGGGAGAAGAGACCACCAGCTCCAGGGAGCAGAATTTCTTCCCACCAGGATGAGCCTGCATTTTCCATTGATAATCTCCCCTTCAGATAACCTAGGCTTAGTTGCGACCAGATATCTGTAGGTTGGGGATTATATACTATCATCTCTAGAAGGCCCATTGAAGCTGCCAAGTGCTTTATCCACAGGGGTTCAGTAAATATTGAATGGAGCTGAAGTAATTTAGAGTCCTAAGACACCTAGACCTGTACTGTCCAATAAGGTGGTGACTAGCCTCCTATGACCACTTTATACTAAATTAACTAAAATTAAATAAAACAAAATGTCCAAGTTGCACGAGCCACATTTCATGTGCTTCATAACCACATGTTATGTAGGTATAGAACATACAGAACTTCTAAGACACACAGGCTAGTTTTCTTTACTAGTAAGTCATAGTTACTTACTAAGTATGACTCTGTATTTCTCCAGCTCATTAGCCTGAGCAAAGACAGTGGCTTCTGACAGCAGCAGCTTCTCCTGGAGATCTTGATAGCGTTGTTTGCATTGTGACAGCTGGGAGCGCAGGTGCTGGGTGGACCCTGGTAGGCTAAATGCTGACTGAGGCCCAGGGTCATGAGGTTGGGACTGGTTATCCAACTGTGAAAGGGGCCAATACAGGGATCAGGACAGCCTGAGGTCACCCCCATGCAGTGACAACCACTGCCCCTTCTGAACCCTGCGGACTTTACTCATGTCTGTCACAGCACTTCTCATGCCATTTGGCAGCAACTTGCTTTCCAGATGGAGCTCCTGGAGCGCTGGGATAATGTATAATTCATCTCTGTGTCTATAGCACACAGCACAGCGCCAAGCAAGTGTACAGAGGAGCTTTCAGAAAATGTCTTCTCAGTGGTCAAAAAGAGAAGGGGTGGAACCCTCCACTCATCTCCCCTTGCACTTCTCCCATTGATTCTCTCAGAATCCCCTGTATTCTCCATTTTACTGAATCTTCAGCAAAGCTCTTTCCCTAAAGAGGATCCCAATAACACATCAGAGGCCCAGAAACAGACATCTGTGATGAGCTGTGACAAAAAAATGGCAATGAGAAGGAAGATATGTCATCACACAGCACTTGTCTGGGCTGCCTCCTAACCTGATGCATCCCTCTGTTACAGCAGTCACCACACCCTATGAAAATGATCTGTTTTTGCACCATCTTTCTTCACCATATTAAGTATCTCAAGGGCAGCCACTGGTTTCATTGCCTGGTGCCAATGCCTAGTGTGTTATCTGAAAAATTAAGTACTCAAGAAATACATACATTGCAAAAGGCTTTCTGAAGGCTGAATGTGGGCAGAATATTCCTACTGCTGTTTGTGGCACAAAGAGACCCTTCTCTTGGGACCTCCGGATTCACAGAAGAACTTTTTAAGGTAAAAACTGTCACCTTGAGCACTTCTCCAATTGTTGTTCATTCCATCTAAGCCCACACTTACTTGGCGGGCATCCGCTGTGAAGGCAGCCCCCAGGTCAAGGCTCTGGGGTCTGGGGCAAGGCCGCACAGTCACGGTCCTCTCCTCTTGCTGTTGGTGCTTCCCAGGAGAACCAGCCAGTTCTGTGTTTATTCTGTCGATCACGCTGGTCAGATGCACGAGGACCTCTGGCGTAAGTTTGCTATTCCCTTCCTTGCTACTCAGCACAAGCTGCTCTTTGAGGAGGCTGATGATATTGTGGGCATTCTTCAGTTTTCCCTGGAGCTTTCTGAACTCAGCCTGAAGGCTACTCTCTCTCAGACCCTCTTTGGCTGCCACAGTCTCCACCATCACCTCGCCCTTCTCCTTGTCTTCCTCGATCTCCCATCCATCAGACATTGCTTCTCCCATCTGCTCTTTCAGCTCTGCATTCTCAAGGCAAAGGCTCAGCATGGTGTTCCTGCAGGAAACACACATAATCGAAGGCTAGGTCTGGTCCTGACAACAGTTCCTAATAGCACCTCTAACCCACATCTCAGCCCATGATAGACGCAGACATACCCCAGAGCATAAAGCAACCTGAGACCTACAACAGCTCCTCAATTTTATATACAAGAAAGTCAAGGGTCAAGAAGAGTAAGAGACTTGTCCAAACTTCCACAGCTACCTGATGGCAGCACCATCACTAGAAATCTTGGACTCAAGACATGCGTTTTCTTTACTTGTGCCACGCAGACTCATATGTCCTAATTTTTAGTAGCCTCTGCAATAAACAAGAGTACTTATTCTGTTAAAAAAAGAAGACCTTTTGTGTAACAAATTTATTGTTATGAATTCTACAGTTCTATTATTTATCACCAGTCAGTTTTAAACCATTGGGACTTAAGAACACAGAAGAAATAAATAACACTAATCAGAACTATTAATACAACCAAAATGTACTTAGTTAATTTTTTGCTTTATGTCCCTTCTTGAGAGCAGGGACAGTGGCTGTCCTATTCACTCTGTATCCCCAGTGCCTACACAAGAACCTGTCACATAAATCATTCATATTTGTTGAAGAAATAAGATTGACCAAAACAGCTAATTTTCACCAAGCCATTCCAGATCCACTCTTTCCACAACAACAAACTCATACTGAGGTTGAGTGAAAGCAAAGATGGGTTTAACAAGTCTATTCACTTAACTTCTTTGAGCCTCAGTTTACTTTTATATAAAATAAGGATGACAACACTTACCTAGTGGAGTTAGCAGATGCTTAAATGAAAAATTGCATATATGGTATGATTAGATCAAGGTCTGCAGCAGGGAAGTCATTCAATCTCTGCTGTACTAGCTACAGACCTGAGAAATACCAACAGCAGAATCCCATAAGGTGCTTGTTTAAAAAGCTGTAGGGCTAAAGCCTATGAATCCACATTTTATTTAAGTTCCACAGGTGATTCTTAGCATGCTAATCTGAGAACCCCTGAGCTAGAGGATGCACAGGAAATGGGTAGTTCACAACCTGAAAGATCAGCAGTGGGCTATGCACCTAGTTTGAATTTCCCAGAATCCAGGAGTCTTGGAACCTAGGGCAGAGCTTGTCTGGTGTGTTTCTGGGAGGAAAATACTTTAGGACGTAGGACACAGACAGACAGTTTGTGAGACAGTTTCTCAATAAAGAAAATGAGACAATTTCTCAATAAAGAAAAGGGGGATAGGTATTTTACCAAAACTGGGATGTGGAAGGGGGATAAAAGGGGCACATGTGCATATGGAAAAGAAGATTTAATATTATGTTCTAACTTCATATTTTAAAGAAAACTCTGATGTTTTAAAATTACAAACAAATAAAAGAAAAACTCAACAAAACCTTCTTAAAAAGAAGAACAACATGTTAGATTCTAACCTCCACCCAACAAACAGTATCAGTGATTCTGTAGGTTGGGTGGGGGGTTGAACAAACCAGTTTCAGGTTAGGAACTCTGAGGACAAAGGAAAATAATCCACGGGGATGTCTACAGATGGTTTGATTATAGGTTCAACTAGAGACTCAAAAGAGATGTACTGTTCTTACCCATAACAACTCAATCAAGTTTACACATACAAAAATTTAACTAAAATTATACGCTTTACGTAGAACTTAAGGAAAAAGTTATAATAATTCAGAGCAAAAGAACCAGCACTTAGAATAATCACAAGAATTTTAAAAAATTGTTTGACAAAGTATATGGTATAGAAGCAAGGTTTAGATGTTAGAAATTGGGAGCCACAGACTATTATGCAATCTTGAGCAAGTCACTTGAAACTTTATAGGCCTGAGTTTCCTTAACTATGAAACAAGGGCATGAGGCTAGATGCCAAGGTCCTCTTCAAAGTGCTAACATTATCCAGGGAAGTTTAAGTGGCATGTAGTATTCAGTAAACAACAGGGCATGATTTAGAAGTTGTGCAGCTGTGCTTTAAACAAGAGTGATGATCATGGTCCCGGGAGTGCATGAATAAATGGATCAGCCCTACAGTATCAGCATGTTCTCCAACTATCTTTTCACAAAAAAGCCATCAAAGACAGAGTGGCCAACCTAACCAATCAATGAGCTATCTGCTACTTCTGTAAAATTACTAAAGCAGCAGAGATTATTAAAATTGATATTCTATCATTCAAAGACTTCTGAGCAAGAGGTGAGAGGAGAGGGAGGGGCCTCTATAGAAATCCTCCTCCTCTGTTGGACTCTTCTGGTTCGGTATACAGAGGTGAAACATATTAGGTAGCAGGAATTCCTTATATGTTTCAGTCAGTTAAAAAGAGCAATATCGATCACGTAACAAGGAGGTTTCCAGTATGACTGTCACATGTATGATTGGCAGATGCACAATAATAGTGGGCATTGTTATACTGAATTAAGACCAGGTTTATTTGAATAACAAAAAGTGATTACCATTAGCCAATATGACTTACTTTTATCTAAAGAATTTGTAGAAATATTAATGCATGGAGCCTGGGACGTGGACCAAGTAGCCCCTTGGCAGCATGAATGCCATGGCTGCAGCAAGGCGAAGCCCTTGGCTCTGGGGCCTCATGACCTGCAAGCTCCCCTTCTCTGGGAAGAATGTCCTACCTGATGTGAGACACAGAGGAGAATCCTGCTTCCTCAATTTGAGCCTTTAGCTCCTTCAGTTCCTCCTCAGTTTTCCTCTTCTCTTCTAAGTGCTGGTGGAGCTCAGCTCTCAGGTGGAGCATTTCTTCCTGGAGACACCTGTTACTGTCCCCTCCCATTGGGGAAGGAGGGGAAAAAGATGGGTTCTGGGTCTCCACAGTTGCCAGACTTTTCTCCAAAGCCACCTTGACGAGCTGAAAGAAAGTCATGGTTTGAAGAAGTTAGGTCACTAAAGAGGACCCAAGAGAAACATGAGATTGCAAAGGCAGCTTTCAATGAGCAAACAAACAAAAAAAGCACATCTAAAATGAACTCCCTACCCAGAACTTCCTTAGTCAGGCATAAGGGCCCTGGGAACTGGTTTGGGTGGGAAGGACACACCAAATGTGCAGGAAGAATTTCCCCATAGAGAAGAAGAGAATCCAGAGACAGTGAGGATGAAAAGCACATAAGAAATTAAAAACAAATGCATACAGACAAGGTTTAAACAGGACTGGAAGGCATGAATGTGGTGATTCTTCACTTCCTGAGGAGAAAGAGTCCTTAGAGTTTTCTCACAAGTCAAGAAGCTTCATCAGCTCCACAACACTTGAGTGTTGGACGGCAGAGATGATGGCTTAAGGTATCAGGGTGCAAAGCCTAAGGCCTTGCCTGTAACTCTGACTCCCTCAGGGACAACTGAGAGGGAGGACTCAGGGCACTGGGGAAACAGTCAGCAGACATAGTCACAGAATTAGAATAACGTGGAGCTACCGGGTAGACAACACCAACTTATTTGATTGGCAGAAGAATCACACTACAACTACTGAGAGGTGGAGGTGAAGCCATGCTGCCAAGCAGCCAACCTCACTTTTTGGTTATTATCCTTGTGCCGATGCTGCCAGACAAACTGTCTCTACAAATCTAAGCATGTGGAAGAACCAGAGGCAGGAACAATTAGCCAGCACCTTTCTATTTCTTCAGAATACTCTTGAAGTTGTTCATCAATGTTTTAATTAAAGCAAATCGTATGGTTTTTCCTCAAATGAGAATTTGTTAACTTTTAGACTTTGTTCTTGTTCCTTTTGGGCTTATCTTTGGTCTTTTCCCATGCCTTTAAAAGTACAGAAATCAAAATCTGAGTATGATAATCTACTTAACATATGACTAATCACTTTAGTACAAGGAGTTCCTGCCTATCTGTCCAATATTAATCTTAACACGTACGAATGTCACATTGGCCTCTTTTCCTCTCAGTGGCAGCATTTGGAGCTTTTGCTTAATTTCAGGTCAATTTACACCTCTGAATTTTCCGGCCCTTCCCCACAGCTGTTTCCAGGTCATGCTGTTTTCTTTCATCTCTATAAATATTGCGACTTGTAATTGTCACTTGTAAATTCATTCTGGCTATACTGAATCACTCCCCAATTATCGTCATCCAAATATTTGATGTGCATATCCACAAATCATGTAGTGGCCCTGATGGGGGATGACTTGTAGAATTAATTATATGTTTTATATCTCCATTCAGGTCACCAATACATTGAACAGAGCAGGGCCCAGAGCAGCTAACATGGATCAATGATTGACAGAGCTGCTTGGGTTGGCACAAAGCCTCTGACTTTTGCTATTCCCCACCCATAACAAAGCAAGTTCAAATCTAGGTCACAGGACTGTGGTAGCATTGATTCACAGTATACCTGTGCAATGGTGTTCAGTAGCATAGCAGTTGAGGTTGTGAAGAGATGTGCACCCATGTCAAAGAAGAAGGATACTTACACAAAGCCACTCAACTGCCAGGCACCCAATCTTACTTGGGCTATGTGAGCCCGAGATTTGGCAGGCTCCTGGAAATGTCTGTCTCTAAGTCTCTGCTGGGAGGCTTCATCAGGCTGGTGGCCATCTCCAATATGTGCCCCCCAGCATTTGTGACAAAATAAAGGAAGGGGGACCAAATGAAACCACTTCTGAAAGCTTATGATCCCACCCCTCATTTACACTATGAGATGTTATCATTTTATATAAAGCCTTTCCAACTAACTTAACTAAAATGCACTTTGCCATTAGTCTTGAATGTGGGCACAGCATTATTCTTTTCTAAGCCTTAAGGGTTCCTTCAGCTTAAAAATAATGCCTAACTTTAATGAAGTTTACCCATTTTTAAAGTGCCTGCTGGGTATATGTCATCTTGTTCTATTGTTTCAATATACCTATTTTCTTGAAAAAGAAAAAATTTGAACCATAAATGTTAACATCATAAAAACCTTAAGGTACATCTGATCTAATTTCCCACTTTAAAGAGAAAATCAAACATTGCCTAGCGATCTGTTATTTACCCAGGCTAATTTGTGTTTTCATATTTCCATCTCAAAGTGGACTTTATTTGACTAAGTTAAAGTTTTAAATGTAAATGCCCGAAAAGTAACTCAGGATCTAGCCTTTTCATTAGTTTTGATCATGTATGAAAAGCAAGTACTTCTTTCCCCTAAATGAAACCCCAGGGCTTCCAGTATTTGTAGTGATAGTGTAAATCCATTAGGTGTATTTTCAATTATAGCTCTCATATTGGTTATTTTTTTCACATTTTCTAACTCACTTGTGATATTGCTTCCATATAATTCAGATTTTTGTGCACTGGGTTTCCATTTACCCCACAAAGGCCTATGTGCAAATCTGATAGCCTGTTTGAATGGCATTGTTTTGTTTTTACCCTATTGCTTCATATCTATCACAATGTTAAGTCAGTTGTCATCATTAAGGCATTAAAAATTAGCTTTTCTCAAATGCTTAGCATCACTAATCATAAATGCAAATTAAAACCATTATGAGATATCACCTGACACCTGATAGAATGGCTTTTATCCAAAAGGTGAATGATAAGTGTTAGAGATAATGCAGAGAAAAGGGAAGACACACATTGTGGATAGGTATGTAAATTAGTACAGCTGGTGTGGAAAACAGTATGGAGTTTCCTCAGAAACTAAAAACCGAATCTACCCTATGCTCCAGTAATCCCATTCTGGGTCTGTATCCAAGGGAACTGAAATGAATATGTTAAAGGTATATCTGCACTCTCATGTTCATTATAGCGTTATTCATAATAGCCAAGATAAAGAACAAACCTAGGTCCATCAGTAGATGAATGGGTAAAGAAAATGTGGCAGATGATACACAATGGAATACTATTTAACCTTAAAATGTCAGGGGATAGGTCCTGTCATTTGTGACATGAATGAATCTGAAGGACATTATGCTTAGTGAAATAAGCCAGGCACAGAAAGACAAATGCCATATAATCCCACCTATATGTGGAATCTAATAAAGTGGAACTCATAGAAGCAGAGAGTAGAATGGTGGTCACTAGAGGCTGTTAGAATGGGGAGGGAGAGTAGAGGGAGTTGTTGATCAAAGGTATCGACAGAAAGAACAGGTGTTAAGATATATTGCATAGCAGGGTAACTCTAGTCAATAATAATGCATATTTCAAAATAAGAGTGAATTTCCAATGTCTCACCATCAAAAATGATAGGTAGGCAAGGTGATTAATATGTTAATTACCTTGGTTTAATCATTCCATATTGTTTGTGTGTGTGTGTGTGTGTATATATATATATATAATTGTATCATATCTCATAAATGTATACAATTATGATTTGTCAATCAAAAATAACTAATTTTTAAAAATAGCTTTTTAAAAGTTTATCACACTTTGTCTAACATCTGTTCTTTGTATATGAATCCTGCTTTTTTTACTTTAAGAGGTGGGGCCTCATTATGTTGCCCAGGCTGGCCCTGAACTCCTGGACTTAAGAGATTCTCTTACCTCAGCCTCCTGAGTAGCTGCGACTATAGGTCTGCACTACCTGGGCTTGAATCCTTATTCTTGATTAATTTTTTATCCATTACAAAAGTTCAAATAAAAAATGCAATAGTTGATTACTCTAGTTTCTTTCACAGCATTTCATAGGTATTTATTATAGATCTTATATCTGCTTGAGAATAGAATTTTGGATGAGATAATCTAGGGAAAATTATTATCATGGCAATACTTGAGGCTATCTGAGGTGGCTGAGTTCAAAATATAAGGAGGAAGCAACTTGTATTGGCCAAAAAGTGATTCTCACCTTGGAAGAAAGATAAGGTTGGATGTGTCTATTAGAGAAAATATACGAACACTTGGAGTCGGAGGGGAGCTTGGTGTCAAGCAAAAGTTTACCTTCAAAGGAAACAATAAGGAGAAGCTCAAAATCTATCTTAAGAGAACATTTTCCTGGAAACAAGCGAACAAATTTTGAGAATCTGGACACAGAAACACTTATGGCAAAGTAACCTTTATTTAATTGGTAGCAGGAGAGTCACAGCCTCATACTCCAGAAAAGATGAAGTAAATTTGCAATGATTTCATACACCACGATTCCTCCTACCCAAAGCTGAAGATGTATCTTCAAGAGAGGTGATAAAAAGAAAAATGGTGCTTACCCAAGCGATTCTTCCAGCCAGCAGGCATATACTTTGTCTATCATGAGTCAAGCCCTGATTCAAAGGCTTTTTAACGGATAATTACACTAAGCATCTCCTATGCCAAGTAATGTGGCAAGTATTGTGAGGGAAATACAAATCCCCTAATGTAAAAAATTCATTCCAAGGTAGGCTGACCTCAAAATGGGGTCTGGTCAGATTCTCTATGCCAGGCTACAGGGAAGAAGGCTGAAGAAGAAGCACTCTACAAATCAGTTTGCCTACAATGAAGAATTAGAGCAAATGACTTGCAATACCAAGGGGTACTTCAGACCCTATCAATCAGAATCTGACTGTCTTCATGTCTGTGTCTCCTGTTCATTTATTCTAAGTTAATCCTGTTGCACAGTCATTATAACCATCAGTGACCAGCCAACCTCCCAATCTAGTTGTCTTAGACATTTGTTCATCCTGCAGGTCCCTCTCTCTCACCCAAGATCCTCAATGAAATCAGAGAGTGAGGGCAGAGGTATATGTCTGCAGGGACAGAGATATACATAATTAAAGTCACAACCATCGGTCAGGAGGACTCAGGAGAGGCTGTTGAAGGAAAAGGAGAAGTGGAGCTCATGCAAGCACTCAAGGGAGAAGGGAAGGTCAGGTACAGCTATAGCAACAAGAAGGTGATCCTACTGTAAGGTAAAGAAACTGCTGAGAACATGATGGATCCTAGACAACTACTCAGGTACCCAAGTGCCAAATCCCAAAAGATTTGAGGACATTCCCTTGGGTTCTTCTTACTGGTTAATTCGATGTCTCCTCTTTTTCCTATGCAGAAGACATACAGGTAAACCCAGGAAGCCTCATTTCTTGAGAAAACCTCATTTTTTTGAAGAGTTTTCCTAATAGCCCCAAGAAAGCTATCACTGGAAAGTCCAGCTACTTGTGCAGGATATCTACCAATGATTCACTTTCTTCTTAAGAATCATAGGCACAGCCCATCTAGGAGATGAGATTGCCAAATGGCACAGACGAAGTGGAGACATTATAGGAGTTCCAGTGAGTGCTGTGCGATCACTATCCGTGACTTCATCTCTGAGGTCCAGAATATCCACTCTGGTAACATGCTGGTTACATCTTCGCTGCTGGTGGGTGGAAACAATGTTTCAGCCTTGGGTACCAAGTTCTGAGGTTTGACAGGGGATTGCTGTTGAAGTACCATCTGCTGATCATTGAGTCGCCATGACCTCAGTGGTTTGTCAGGTTGCATAAGGTTCTCTGTATACTGAGATTTTGCTGAGAGAGATCCTTGCTTTGGAAGCATTCCAATCATCATGGAGTTTCTCCCCAAGCAGGTCCTCTGCCCTGCCATCTCCCCGAGCAGCCCTTCGATGACTCCCTATCTTCTGTGGTGCGTTTCAGTTACAAAAACCCAAAGGGAATGTGTCCATTGTCTTGCACATAAAAACTCTTCTGAAGCTATAGCCACAGAGAATAAATAGGGGCAAAGGTGGGTAGGACAGGGCAGGAAGCAAGAAAGAAATAGATATAATACAAAACAAAGGGTGGACTGGAGAGAAAAATGGAGTGAAGATGTGGGTTGGCAAGGCAGCTGGGAGGCTCAAGGAGAACAGGAAGATGTCTGAGAAGAGGTTCATATAAAAAGGTATCTTCTCACTCTAGGTCCACAAGGGCTGCAGGAGACCATCAGACCTCAGAAGGGCTGTGTGCCATCCACCCTGGAAGCCCCAGACCCTGACACTGACTTACTTGCTGGTGGCTACTGTGTGCGGCCTCCTCCTCAATACTGTCAGTGAACTCAGTGCTTGCATCTTCGGTGTCATCCCCTGCAGCCACACCTGGAAATAAGTCCAGAAAAGAAATATGATTCCCTTCACAGATGGCTTCCAGAAAACAGGTGAAATTACACTCTTTATACTAGCCACCTCTGATTTCTTCCTTTCTCCATACACATGGGGAAGAAATGCTCCCTAGCCAGCAGGGCTGGCAAGAAAAATAGAACCAAGCTTCTTTTTGTATCACAGACACTTTCTTACTAATACTCAAGCCTGATCCTCACAGCATCAGCTGACTTTGCCTGCACAGACCCATTCCTAAGGAGCTGACTGTCAGATGCACTGGTTACCCCACTCCAATGTCAAGAAAGCCTGAATGATCCCCACCACCTGGCTACATAACAACTTTCTCTTCCATAACATGCATCCAACATGCCTAATCCTTTCCCCACCGAGTGCCTGGAGATTAGAGCTGCTCTGATTCTCTCAGTGGTGTCTGTTGTTGGGATCAATTGTGCATAGGGTGACAATTTCTCTGAAGAACTTCCCTTTGGGGGTCCAATGTCCTGGTAAGGTTCAGGTCTAGTCAAGATTCAAGACACCCAATGATTCAGCTGTTCCCTAATTAGTCCTCTAACCTCCCTCCCTCCTTCCTTCTCTCAAACTCTTATTCTATGCAGACGCGCTTTGCCTGAAGCATTTCTTGCACTGCTTTATGCACATGGGATTTAACCCATCCTTTCATTCTCCAAAGACGACACAGCCACTCTAGGGCCCAAACACCTACACCTCACTCTAAGGTACAAGTAGCTGCAGTCTGTGGTATGGGCAGAGTTCTAGGGCAGCACTGACTAAGAGAACTTTCTGCAATGACAGCAATGTTCTGTGCCACTGTTGCCCAGTCAGTGGACACGGTCATATATGGCTACTGAGCATTTGCAATGTGGTAGTATAGCCCACATTTCAAAGCATTTTATTTCATTTCAATTAACTTATATTTAAACGGCTACACGTGGCTAGTGGCTACCCTAGTGGACAGCACAAATCTAGGGCGCTTCTTCCTCTTTATATTGGTTAAAATTAAAACTATTCATACAATTTAAGACCAAGAACTATGTTTTACATTACTGTATTTTTCAGGAAGTGTGGAAATTTATTATGGTTAATTTATCAAAGAAAATCTACTGTGACACTCGCTATGTTTTATAGAACCTGCCCAACTTAAAGAATCTTGAAATCTTGTTCTGATCCTAGCCTCAGCAACCAACCAGTTACAAGTCCACTTCTGGCCACTGATTAACCTGGACCTCAAAGAGATCAGGTGGTGTGTCCAAGGTTACACAACTAGCCCTGACGAGAGCTATGCCAACGAGTCAAGTCTCTGGATTCTTAGAAGCCACTCACTATTTCTTTTGGTGACAAATCAGATCTTTATCTTTGCTTCTTCCTCCAAGACCAAAGAACCTTCTGTTGAGTTCAGAAATCCAGGCATGAAAGGCTCTGCTTGGATCATGAGCATTCACTACCCACTACAGATGAGTAAGCAGGGACAGTTCACATCTACGCATTTGCAATGGCCCAGGCTGATCTCGTGGAAGTGCTAAGAGGTCATAAGTGAGCTGTAATAACAGCTTACGTTTCCTAATCTACATCATGAACTTTGTGTTAACTTTGGATTAAGGGAGGGTCCTGTTCAGTGAAGCCCTGTCCACAAGAAGTCACCTCTAACACTCAGCATAAGGTCTGTGGCAGACAGTGTACAACAGGAATTTCTGATACATATTCATTCAAACCAACCACAGAACCATCTCACTCAGGATACTAGCTGAGTAGAGGTGTATGGACACATTCCTTAACCTTTGGCTGCTTTAAAAACTTACTGAACCCAGGATGCTAATTTACCTAGGACTTCCATATCATGTTATGCTTACTTTGGAAAATCTTTCTCTGTACAACAGTGGTGATCACAATCTTTTATGTTTTTCCAGCAAAGGAAATGAATTGTCTCACTCAGTGACAGAAAACAGACTGTTCACATTGTTTCTCCTTTGAACACAAGGATAGGACTCTGTAGTTGAAGAAAGCTCAGCTCTATGAGGTCAGGATCCTCATCCCCCTACCATTGTTGCTGGGTTGTGTAGCCATGCTGGGTCTACATCCCAGAGCCATTCCTGCCAGGTTCCAGAAGTGGGGATTAGAAAGGGTGACTGTCACTGGTCTTGAAGGTTTTTATCTGATACTTTCTGCCCTCCACTTATCTTTGGCAGCCTTTCTGGTATCATGTCTGCATTCTTAGGTAATGTTCCTTCTTATTTCACTTAAAAGCAGGATGCTATGGTTCTGATCTCATAAGGAATTAGGTGGAGACAAGTAAATACTCATCTCAACACTCTACTACACAGGGGCTTTGTTTCTTCCCCTTCTTTCTCTTTTAAGCTAGCTCACAGTCTTCTTCCATTATGGCAGCTTTAAGGGTTGCTCAGCCTTCTACCAATTTGAATTAAAATGCTGAAACGTTTTTTTTACATGTTTGAGGGATAAAGCTAAACAATTTACAGAAGATATGGGGATAAAAGAGTAAACTATCTCATACAAGGTCCTGTATATAAGTTTACATTAGACATCTTCTACCATTTTCCATTTTTTTAAAAAATGAGAACTTCTCTTTTTGGGTGATACCCTTTTCTAAACTCTTACAGCACAACAAAACACTATCTTCAGAACTAACTTGGAATACTTTGAATTTCTAATTTAAAGGTACCTATGTTTTTATATTGATGACTCTTCCACTAACCTTTTTGATAAAATACAAAATAGTCTGCCAGCTGTAGATTCTCTAAAAGCTAAGAATCTGTTCATTTAAAGTTAACTTGCTTCTTCGAGATTAAGTTTTATATGTTAGACTGGAATTTTATTAAAAACTTTTATTTGAGGCTTTAATAAAAGTTCTCAACTTGTGGTTCTTAGAAGTTTCTAGGCTCTGAACAACACAAAATGGAGGTGACACCAAAATGTCCCTTGTTTAGATTTAGAAAATTATTTTCTATCAGCTATCTTAAGCTACAAAGTACACAAAAATAAGCCTTTAAAACATAAGACCACAAAATCCTTGGGTGAAAATTTCAGCATTATGCAAAAATAAGGTATTCTTATCACTGAGGCAAAAATTCATACTTTTGTAGAATTTTTAAATGGAGTATAGCATAATAATTAAGAACATGAACTATGGAGACAGACTGTCTAGATTTGAATTGTGCTTTTTTCATTATTTATATCACTTTAGGCAAGTCATAACCTTTCCATAACTGTTTATTTAATTAGGGTTAAGAGCACTATCCACTCCAAACTGCTGTGAACTTTAAAGGGTTTGCTGATTTTGAAGTGCTTAGAACAGTGCTTAGTACACAGTGTGTACTCAATAAACATCATCCTTAAACAATGTTGTTATTATTGTTATTGTTAGTAAACTGAAGTGGTCCACGGGCTTATAAGTTGAAGGCTGAGAAAGCTGAAGGCCACAGAACCTAAATAGCATCAGCAGAAGGAAGTCTTATACCTGATGTTATTATTTGGATGATCTTGATTGATTCTACCTACATGTCTTCATTTCTGAATACTTGTTTCCCCAGCAGGAGGCCTGAAATAACACTCTGCTCTCTGCCTTACTGGACATTGAAAAAGTAAAGAGCTGTCAGTAAAGTAGGCTGAACTCTTTGGAACAGGTGCCTTACAAAAAGGATTAATCATCATTAAATGATAATTGTCTTAAAACTCCAACATGCATAAATAAGCCTTGCGGGAAAATCCACAACTCATTTTTTCGTTGTTGTTTTGTTTTGTTCTGCTTTAGAGATAAGGTCTCACTATGTTGCCCAGTCTGGTCTTGAACTGCTGGGCTCAAGGGATCCTCCTGCCTCAGCCTCCAAGTACCTGACTACAGGTGCATGCCACCACACCTGGCTCATGACATATTAATTCTTTCATGAGTCCAAACTGGGTGGAATCAAGACCATTTCCCCCAAATTCTACTCTGTAGTCATTATTGTTTCCCTTTAAGCCATTAATGTGGGATCAACAGAAAAGGAGTGATGTTATTCCATATAGTTACTTAGAACATAGCAAGAGGTCATTTTATCAATTTTAAAAGGTGATCTGAAGAACCAAAAAGGCCAAATCATAATCTAAAATACTTTTGTGGGTATGAAATCCCACTAGAATTCAGGAAAGAGTTTCTACTTCTCTAAAAGGGTAGTTATTCAATATAACTACAGTCTTCTATCCTTAGAGGCATGAATAAGTTGGCAGTGCCAAGTATTCTTTCCTTTGGTACTGGGCTCTTCTGTCTGACACTCTCAGCCCCATCTCACTTTCACTCCCAGGTACTCTGCCATGCGTTCATTGTAAGAACGCTCATGTTTCCATGTCATGAACCAACTACTGCTGACTTTAATATTATGGTGCTGTAAGAGAGAATCAAGTAAAAGAGAACTCCTATCAAACCACAATTTCACCTGCACACATTCCCTTCGGGATCCTAAGAAAATTATTAAGATTCCATATAGTCCTTCACATTTTTTGCTAAGAAATAAAATTCTCTAGACGGGTGCTAGTTGGGGAACAAAGTAGTAGAAAACCACTGTCTGCAGTCAAACCCCTTATGGCATATCTTTGTCTTTAAATTGCAACATCTCTTCAGTCAACTTAGGGCTTTCCAGCTCTTATTTTGGAAAGTAGCTGTTTTAAGTGACTTGAAAAGGCCAAATCATAATCTAAAATACTTTTGGGGGCATGAAATCCCACTAGAATTCTGGAAAGAGTTTCTACTTCTCTAAAAGGGTAATTATTCAATACAACTAGTCTTCTATCCTTTGGCTAACCAAGGCACAGGTAAATTAGGACTCCTGGGCAGGCCAGGAGATATGACCGCTGTACCTATTCTGTGATGTCATAATTCTGTAATGTCAAGAAGTTATTCCTGCTTATGGTCTCTTTTTTTCTTTGAAGAACACAAGAAACAGGCTTGTTTCTAAGAATGTTTAGAGATAGCACTACCCACCACAGTTGGCTCCTCAAACCTCTGTCATGCTTTCTGCTATTCTACAGCGAAGAAAGCAAGGAAGGGTTCTTAAGCTAAAGAAGCCTATGTTACATTTCTGGTGAAAGTGTAATACTGTTTCTTTAGTCTCACTTCTTTGAGAGGAGAAAAATTCGGGTTTCTTCTTCCTTCCTTTAGTTAAATAAATACTCATTCTATGAGCCTTGCTTTGACTTGGAATTTAGTAAATAATCAATAGACTGATTCTCCTATAAGAGGAAAAAAAGATACAAGCTTTCTCTACTTCTTTTATAAATCTCTTAAGAATGAAACCAAATAGTTTCTGTTGGCCTTTGATACTTTTATTGGATAAGTAACAATTTTTTGTGTCTCAACTAAGATAGCTAAAATTCTAACATTCATATATAAAAAAGTACACTCCATTTCAGCACAAATGTTAACACAAATTAACAGCACAGTGCCATGAAGAAATGAAAAATATACAGCTTATTTTGGTGGGGAAATAGTCCTGGAAATAATGTAATGCCAAGTTTCTGATCATTTAACATATCACTCACCGCTTTCTTCATCTGCAGTTATGTATCATTTTATTTATTTATTTATGACCAAGTTTCACTCTTGTTGCCCAGGCTGGAATGGAGTGCAGTGGTGTGATCTCGGTTCACTGCAACCTCCACCTCCCAGGTTCAAGCATGAAGTTATGAATCACTTTAATTATTCTCAACAACCCACAAAATTTTAAGTAAAAACTAGTAAGACTTCATGGACATTGATAGAAACTCATAATTTATCAAACATGCTGGTATATACACATGGCTCCAAAGGTTATAGATTGAAAGATTTCAGTATCTTGAAGCTATGACTTTGCTTATTATAAAAAGAAGCACTACATACTCATGTTATATACTAAAAGTAAACCTACAAGGAAGCCAATTTGGTTTATGTACTTAAAACCCCTATTCTTCATATTATTTTAAATAAAATATTTTCTGATGTTGCTGAACCTTCTATTTTACTGTTCCAGTTTTATTAAGAGGAAAATAGTATGATAAAGATTACTTCTGGAATTTGACTTTAAGCAACAAAACGGGAGAGTAACACAAAAATGTCAGTATATCACCGTATAAGTTTAATGAATCTTATTTGAAACCTGGCAGAATTAGTATTGTCAGGACCACAGTTTTGTGTTTCCTTCCATTTCCCATTCTTTGTTGGAGGCAAGTTACAATGCTTTTTTTAAAGAAAACTCATCTTGGCTCAGGTGATTATACAGGAAGAAGTTGAAGACTTACCTTCTGTTAACACTTAGACTACTTAAAAGCAACAGTCTTGTTATTTGATCATTCTAAGTTTTAACGAAAAGCTACTGGTGCAAATGGTGAGAAAGTGGCTTAAATCCACACTCTAAAACACATGAAAACTGAAATCATTACCCCACAGAAATCACTCCAATATATTATCCTATTGACTCATTCTTTGTTTATTACTGTTTTGCCATATTCAAGTTCCATATTTCCAGCTATTCTATGGTACAAATGGTTCCAAGCTACCAAAGAGAAAAGAAAAGCTCACTGAGCTTTAACCCTGAGAGAACTAAGAGAAAATTCTCTGTGCTTGTATCTCACAGGATACACCTAGGAAAGAAAACTAACTTAATTAGTTCTATCTCTAGTTCAACTTCTACAAGGTAAAACGGAAGATGGACATTAAGTGTGTGGGTTACTAATATTTCTTCCTAACTTCACAGGAAGTTTGTTACCTTTCCTTGCAGGATGCGGACTGTAAACCTGCAGAACACTACACGAGGCCCTATTTGAAAAGGCCATGTGAGCTTTTCAGGGATGCCAAATGTCAAGATTCTGTGACTATCTCACATACAAAGACCATGAAATGAGAAAAGTTTATCCTATCAATGGGAACTAGAGTTTTCTAATACTACCTCAAGAAAAGAAAAAGTTATTAAATTATTGTTCTCTCTAAGGCTTACAGTACAAAGGAAAGTGACTTTAGGTAGCTCACTCAACCTTTATTTCTCAATGAAAGGGACAATTTTCAATATAATGTGATCTGCTCCTCCTTTCCACAATCAGAAGACTCCAGATCCAACTGGAAGATCAATGCAGACAGAACTGAAATCAGTTTTCTTGAACTGTTTTTGAACCTACGAGCCAAACATGTCATGACCCAGACACTGAATTAGGAGGATAAATGAGCATAAAAATGATAAGTCTTTTATGCATATTTGCCACAGAGTTTACTTATGTATAAACTGTGTAAACAGAACATACTAAAGAACCCTCAAGGAAACTAATTCATATGGTTAGGAACTAATATCCTATACAGGTTAAGATTTTCTGGATCCTTAATAGATCTCTTGCTATAAATAATGTAACAGAAATATCTTTTAAAATATAAATAAGGAAAAATGTAATTCCCCTAAGAAGCAAAGGTACTAAAAATATTTCTGCTGTCCACAACTGAATGAAGAGAAGAGGGTGTGGAGAAGGTTGGGTGACAGGTAAGAGTACACACTATCAAAGGAAAACCCTGACATACTAACATAGCCCAATAACGTCTCTTCAAAAAGCTATAACTTGGCTATCTGAAAAGAGAACATCAGACAAATGTTGGTTTATACTAGGTACTAATAATCATCAAATTTCAATACTGAGGGACAGCGGGGGGAGGGGAGGTTGGGGAGGGATAACATTGGGAGAAATGCCTGATGCAGGTGATGGGGGAATAGAGGCAGCAAACCACCATGGCATGTGTGTACCTATGCAACAATACTGCAAGATCTGCACATGTACCCCAGAACTTAAAGTATAATAATAATAAAAAAAAACTTACAACAGAAAACAGATTACGGATAGCATCTGTTTAAGGACATCCATTTCATTAATTAAATAAGGCCTCTTGGAGGTTCTTTTCAACTCTGTAGTTCCAAAACCTACAGACTTCATCTACTCTGAACTCTTACAACCATTACTCTGCATTATTTGCTATTAAAGGAAACGTGAGAAAAACAAAATCTATCATATGGATTTTTTTCTCAATTTAAGTTCTATGCTTCCAATTAAGCATGACCTAAGTAAAAATTTACTTCATTATTTTTATATGAAGATTATTTTTATTCGAGTACAAGGTTCTATAAGCACACGATGCTTTATCTAAAATTACTGTAATGTTGAAAAATGATTAGCAAAGGTAGAATAATTCAGTATGAGAAAGAGTCTGTGCACCTGAAAAGAAAATGGAATATTATATTGTGTTAAATATGATTAAATGATGTGTCCAACCACAGCATGATCTATGTGTGGATTATGAACATTTATCACACTCATGCTCTCTAATCAGATGGCAAATTATCACACAAAATTGTTAGACCAGCAAGCTCTCTCCAGATAGTACTATTTGCAAGCCTCATTCCAGCTATCTAGACAAGAAAAAGTTAGTACCATATTTTAGTTACATTTATGACATTAAGGTCAGACATTTAATTTATCCTTCTATCAATCTACTTTTGCTGGAGGTTGACAGAAGTAGGAGTGATTATTAACATAAACTGTAATCACTATGAGCCATTAGAAACCAAGATTCACCCAGAGTTGAATCTTAACTGCAGACTCAGAAAGCTCCCTTGGTCTATTAGTAAAATTAAGGAAAGAGGTTCCCTAAATGTCTTGTTGTAATGACAGGACAGACTAGTCTTTGACAGGTTGATATTTCTACAGCTCCACTACCTTACTCCTTACTTCTGGAAAGTTACAAAAAATTCTGTGCAAGAAAGGGTCTCTTAAAATTGGGAGACTAAGAAGAGTGGATGGATCTGCCTATACTTTTTATCTCCTTCCTTAAATGACTCCTTTTTCCTCAAAAGCCATTGAAACTGAAATGACAAATTCATTAAGAGTAAGGCTTATGGCTGTCAATCTTTTGCAAATTATTTAATCAGAAGATTTCAGAGTGCTTCTCCAGTAGAACATTTTCTCCCTGTCCACTCTAGTTTGACTGATGCTCTGTTACAGACACAGCTAAAGTTACAGAAACAGATGAAATTTAGGATGTAATACAAGCCATGTCAACATGTGAAAGAAATAGTGTCATGTAAAAAAAAAAATGGAAGGAAAAAAATCACTGTGCCTCACTTAGTTTAGAAAGAGTATTCAGTCACATTTATTGTGCTAGAAAGCCTCAATCCCTATTCCCAAATTCCATGTGTAAAGTAACTGAAATTTCAGCTTCTAATCTAGGAAACTTACAACCAGCAGAAATAAAAACAAATTCATGATGTTAAACCCACAAAGCTACAAAGCAATCTTGGTTACTTTTCACACTCTTGACATTCATCAGAAATACAATCTCCAGTGCCCTCCTCCTTATACCTGTTATGTTGCCACAAGAAAGCACTGAGACGATTAAAAACTATAAACATACATCTGTGACATTTCTTTCTAAACGATTCAAGCACTTCAAAGCCTGAAGCCTATTACTTATTTTTATATGGAGAAATGTATACAGACTAAATAATGAAAAACATAGGACCCTATCTAGTGCCACAAATGGAAGAAGCAATACCCTCCTTTGGCTATAGAGTTATTTAGTAAAACACAGAATGTAAAGAGGGATACTACATTTGAAATTATCTTTGTAAACAGAGAATTGTGACTCTGGAAGACTATTCTATAAGTCATGTTCTGACTAAATAACATGCCCCTGGTTTAAAAAAAACCCAAAGGAATCAATAAAGAAAAAAATTTAAATAGAATTTAATCTGTACCTAATCTAATTTCACTAGTGTACAACCATCAAGTCTGAGACAGTATGGTTATAGAGGTAAAAGTTTACTACATTCACTTTCACAGTTTTTGCCTCTGTTCTTTAACTTGGCCTTCGCAATACTTGCAGTCTACTATTACAAGACTACTCTCCTGGTTTTGATTACCTTCTGATAAGGATTATATCACTTTTGTGAAGTCACTCTTACAGACTCTCAATCTCTTTCTTGCTTGCTCATCTTAAAACTTATATTCTTTTGATTTAAAAAATGCTCTCACTCAGAGGAGTTGACTGAATGGCAAAAATAATACACACACATGCATTTATGACATGATATGGAGCATATGAAATGTATTGTGAAAGTGGGGGAGGAATAAACTTTATTGGCCCACAGAAGGGATGAGGGAATGAGGAGGGGCTAGGGATAAGAATGAATAAAAGTGAAAAACGAAAACAAAATGATTTTAAATGTGCAAATACACTTTGCAACCTCCACCATTCAATTTAGGGATTGATATGTATGTACAGTGAGATCCATGTAGGCTAAAGTGAGTTTCACTTTGTAGTTGATGCTACTTGTACCAGTTCTATCATTAGTAAGTCACCATTTAATTCTGCCAAAGTCAGACAGGGATCTTTCTGGTTAGTGCAAACAAGGTTTCCATCCTGGGCTGCAGTCAGACCCGCCAGTGCTCAGTAGGCATGCTTGTGATGAATTCGCACACCTTCCAGTTCCCCACCTCCAATGGCAGCCAGGGTCTCCAGCCTGTTTAAGCGCTCCAGGCTTCTTCCAAGAACTTCTTCTAGCCGACTGCGTAACACCTGAGCCCCTTCCAGTTCCACCTGCAGACTTCGGTCTCTCTCAGAGCTGATTAAACATGCCATACGGAAGGAAAATGGATTAGCCATCAACTGTAGTGAGTCCACATTTGCTTCCAAAGAACCGTCAATGCCATTTTGAGCCACACGACTTTCTAAAGTAAATTGTTCTCCAGGACACAATAAATGAATGTAGTCTTTGTGTGGCATTTGTGTTCACTGCTGATAGATTATCAAGGACTGTTCCTTTTTAAAAAGCATGCCCCTTATGCTAGATTCTGGGCCAATTTCACATGAAATTATAGCTCCTAAGTCTTAGCTCATACTGCTATAGCCCAAGCAAGAGAAATTTCATTATTTGCCTAAAAGCTTTTGTTTCTGAAAAACTAAAACCCAGGAAAAACTAAATATAAACTGGAGCAAAACTGAGCCAAGTAGAACCATTACTGAAGATATTTGTCTTCTCATTTGTTACCAAATTTGACGGTGTGAAAAGGAATATGATTCATAAAAACTAAAGCTCTAGAGGTTCTTTAAAAAGTAACACAATCAACTGGTCCTATCATACTTTTCCTCTGCCTTCATTTTCCTGGTAGAAAATATTTTTAAAGCACAACAATAAATTAGAAGAAACTCAATAGTAAAAAAAAAACTAAAAACAAAAATTGAAAAAGAGCAAAAGAGGCTAAAAAGGAAGGTAAAATGAGAAAAAAAATGAAAAGAATATAAAATGATCCAGAGAGGTATCATATATATGACCAAAAACCAAGAGGCAGAAGAAAAGATATTCATCATGATAGCTATCGGTGGTCCCGGGGTGATATCAGCTATCCCAATGAATATATCTTCTTCAATGACATTAAATGAATATCAGTGCCCTTTATAGCCTTACTTTTTTTTTTTTTTTTTTTTTTTTTTTTTATAAGGATTAGATCTTTGTCACCAGGGTGGAATGACTTTGCACAAACTTTTAACAATGCAAACACAGCAGCCGGGTTCAAAAGATTAACCCCCATAAATGTACCCAAT
>CAUYQU010002800.1:0-32169 GCA_963574635.1 Cheracebus regulus | reverse complement strand
TGGCATAAAAGAGGTTTTTAATACCCATTTTTAGACTGTATTCTAGCCTGGGCAATAAAACAAGAATCCCATTCTCTCTCCCTCTTTCTCTTCCTCTTTCTTTCTTTCATTCTTTTTTTCTTTCTTTTGCTGTGCCTTTCTTTCTCCTTTTCTCTCTTTTTCTAAAATCTCTTCCTCTTTCTTTCTCTTTCATTTTTTTCTTTCTTTTGCAGTTTCTTTCTTTCTCCTTTTCTCTCTTTTTCTAAAATCTCTTCATCTTCCTTTCTCTCTTTCATTCTTTTTATTCAAAAAAAATAAATAATAATAATAATAATAAAAGACTTAAGAGGAAGGGTTGTGGGAAAAGAGATTGGGGGGGCAGGGTGGGACTGTGGGCTCTGAAAGCCGACCTCCTTGAATTTTCTTGTCTGGGTTCCTTCTCCTTGCTTGTTCAGTAAACCACACTGTGTGAAGCAGCCTCTCTTCGCTGGCCTCCTTCATGTGACTTGCAGGGTCCTGATGTGCAAGCTGGCTTACTCTAAAGGCAGGAGTCCTTATCAGGGTCTCCTAGAATCCTGCTCCCGACCTCCCTGCTTTTTCTGCTTGTCCCTTTATGGGGGAAACTCTCCTCACGGGCATTACATGATGGGGGAAAACACCTAAAACTCTCACGGTAGCTAAAAATGAAGACTGTGTTTGGAAAAGCTGTTCCTTCTCCCATAAGTGAACCCTATTTAGGAGTGGGTTGCTTAGGAGCTAGGTGTGCCCCTTTGTGTACTTGGAGTGGGGAGGCTAGCTCTACTAAAGTCCTTACATCTGTAAGCTGTCCTAGGCAATACGGTTTGTATAGATAGGTTTGAATTACAACATAAGAACCTGAGGGGATGACTTGCTGTCTCAACTTGGAACCTCAAAACTCAAAAGCTTCCAGCAGGCAGTGACTTCTTGGCCTCTTATTAGATGACAAATGAAACTTCCCTGCTCTAACCAACATCCTTCTACCTTTGAGCAAACCCGCAGTCTGGCTTCTGTAACCAGGTCTTGGGGACAGTGGCCCCTTGCTTTTCTATCCCTTAAGTTTTCTGATACACTCCTTTAGAAACGAGCAGCTATGGGGTTGCTCTAAAAAAATCTTGTCCGAAAACCTCTTTTCTACCACTGATAAAAGGGAACAGGTGTACTACCAAAGCCAGACAAACGTGATTTTGAATTTGCCAAAATCTCTTAAACCTGAAGACTCGCGTGTCTCCTCCAGCTGAAGAGAATAAATACCAGTGTGAGTTGAACACCACATGGTAGTTACAGTATCAACCTTGAAAACTAGGGTTTTCTCCAGTGGGTGTAGCTCAAATTCCTTAGGCACTACCCTGGGATATAGATCATCTTTAGGAACTGGACTGACAGGAATTTCTCTAATAAGATTGTAACTAAACAGCTTCTAGAAATTCCCTGATGGTTTAGGTCCGAGATGCCATAGTCATTGACCTCACCTGAGAGGAGCTTGGCGTCCACACCACAGCTGTGATGGCCTGGCATGTTATCTACCTGAATGAGTTTGTCCAGTCAACAGCTACTCATGGGTACTCTCCCTGGCAGCTCCCAGGAATGGGTTAGAGCACAGTCCTAATGCAGTAAAGCTAAGCTGGAGGGACCCAGTATTATGCTCAAACGGGCCAAAGGCTTCGGAGAAGCAAATAAATCCTAAATGTGCACAATGGGAACCTGAGGAGGTTGATATGCACCTGGCCACTTGATGCAGCTGGTCTGGGAAGCAGGAGAACCAGAGGCCTGGAGGGTGGCTCAGCCTGCTGAACCGGGAAGCTGTGTGGGACGTGTTGGCCTGCCTTGAAAACTGGGTGAGGGGAGTCAGTGTGGTATCCGCCCAGCCATGAGCTAGTTCTGGGCCAAAGTACAAGAACTTAAAACTCCTAAAGTATCCCCTCGGAAAGCTACTTCAAGTGCTGAAGGAGCAATTACTTTCAGATTGGAGGAGGAAGTGCTAGGGTCTGGAGTCAGGACTAATCTCTTGAAGTGGAGCTACTTGACCAGGGCATCAGTCTCTGGTCCTGTATGTGGAAATAATCTCACAATAGTGTAATATGACTGATTTGGGGGATGTGGGCTTGAGTTCACCTGGGGTCTATCATTTAATGGCTCTGTACTTGGGTAAGTTACTAAACATACAAAAGAGGCTTAAGCTGAGGTTTGTGATGACATTCTGGATATAGAACAGTGTACATCTTGGTATGTGCTCTGTAAATGTTAGCTGGTACAGTACCCCTACTCGGAGCTTGTCACGGATGTCTTAGCACTGCACTCTTTCTGTAGAATAGCACTCATTGGTAACAAGTACACTCAAACTGAACTGCCTTATACCTTGTAGCCCGGCAGGTTCTCTAAATCCAGCTATGGTGCCTCATTGTCTGCTTAGTGCTCACTTGCCCAGACTTTGCACCTGGGATTGTATGGCTGTTCAAGCTTCTTCAAACATCCTTAAAGCATGGATGAAAAGTTGCTTAGCTTGTTGGGGTTCTCAAAGTATGGTTGGTGATAAAGAATCTTGTAAGGTCAAACCTGGGCCAGTAATCCAGGAAGGTTCACGTAAACTGTATAGCTGCCTTAATGAAAGAGTCCAAGAGGAATGTATAGAATCTTGACTTTTGCAGGTTGAGGAAGGCTTGGCAATTAAACTCCACGGGTGCTACTCGCTGTTAATTATTCTACAGGTGCTATTATTGGCCTCATGGTTACATAGCTATGGCTGTAACTTATGATTAAGGGCTGGGGAGCTGGCCAAGAATTCACACAGACCTTCAGCTCTAGTACTTGGTTTAATAGCAAGTTCCTGGGGACAGGCAAAAGGGCAAGGTGGAGGACAACTGACAGTGAATTAAACCCAGATCCCATAGATCCCCAAAACCTTACATGGCTGAGTCAACTTGTGAGCCTAGAAGCTACGTGATATGGATCTGGAACCAACATCAGTTGAGGGATGTTGTACTCTACCAAGCTCAAATCTGAAGCTCACAGAATTGAGAGTTTCTAGTCCTACAGGGTTCCCAGTCTGTTCAACTGATACACTAGAATATGCTGAGTGCATAAGCAGACTTGTGATGCAGGTGAACTCAAGGTTGTCAGTTGCTGATAATGAGCTAGTTAACTCAATTGTCTAGGCTTCCTGTATCCTACTTTAATCATGCCAGAACTGTTACATGGATGGCTCCAGAACTAGGTAGAATACAACTCCTAGACTTCTACAGAGAAGCCACTCATGACAAAGCTTGGCTTCTAGGCTTTCCATAATAGACCCTCAGTGGCAGGGAGGTGTGTGATGGACCATATGACCGAAATGCTTAGGCCACAGGCTTTGGGTCCAGAAGTAGCTTTGGCCTGGATCCTGCCACATTTATGTCTTGGATGAGTTACTTAAGCTCTTCCAAAAGCTGAGACTCTGACCTATTAAAATATCTCTGGGCCGTGAGGCTTCAATGGTAACTAGTAGGAAGCTGGGCATACTGCCAAATCTGTAAGTAACTATTGACTGATGGCCCTGAACTCCCTCCCCTGCCTAGATGGCTTGGCTTCAGTTCCCGGTGTGGTTTGAGGCACCCCCTTCATAACCCCATGCCTCGAGCATAAGCTATCCTCAAGGCTTGGCAGCATCTCCCTCTTCCATGTTGGTTCCTAGTGTTCCATCTTTTGCCACTAAACTGTGTAGCTGTTGAATAACTCATACTTATCCTAGAACAAGTGAGCAACAGTGGGAAAGGGGATTTATATGGCTGGCTCTCAAAGTTAAAGCCTCTGGCAGGAATGATCTGGGAGGCCCTGGTTATAGGAGCTCTCATTTCTCAGCCTACTTTGTCATAGCCTATGTGTTTCTATAGAGATGGCAAAGTGTCCGAACACTTGGCTACTGCTCCTTTCCTTTCTGGTCAACTGGGCTCCCTTCGTAGACCAGGTAGTAAGGTTTGGACTAACTCACAGCATGTGTAGCCTAGCCTTTCCTGAGAACTAGCACAATAACCCAACCTCTTGGCAACTTGAAATAGTGTAGGGTCATTCATGAATGTCTCAATTGAAGAGGTAACCCAGGGCAAGAAATAGTGCCTTCTGCTGTACATTGAGTTATTTCTGTGGGAAACCGTAAGTGAGGGCAGACCCTGCCCTCAGAATCACTCCTGTCAGTCTCTGGTTCTGTCCACTGCTCTGGGTTACCCCAGAGTGACTTTCCTTTGTGGAAGCTCTGTGGCAGGGCTTGATGCTTGTTTATCCTAACCACTTTCTAAGAGACCAAGGGTCTCCCAGTAGACCTGAAAACAAAGCTGGTATTTTCCAGGTCCCCACAATTTCATGGACACCTAAACTTGGCAATCACTTCTGTTTTCTCATTAAACCATAATCAAACCCATAGATATTTTACCTCAAGATGAAAACCCCAGAGAAGTCTGAGATCCTACAGATAATACCTCTATTGAGAAACTAATTTTCCTGCCTAAACTCTTGACAAGATAGTGAGAAATTTCATGTTTAAGAAAGGAGCATACTAGGAATGTTGCAGGCTTTCTACCCACCTTACCCTTGGTGATGACCTCAAAAGATTGCTTCATATTCAGACTGCCAGTAGCTTGCTTTATAGTTGAATTTCACTAGAAAGGCCTCCTTTGGTTAATAGAAGGAAACCTAGAACAAATTTAGGCTTCCATTTTAAAGGACTCTAATCTCTAAACTTAGTTTCAATAACTTACTAGAACCATCAACCTTTTCTCACTGACTTGATGCTCTTACTCTAATCTTTAATTAGCTTGTAAGTTCAATTCTGACCTTACATCAAGAAAAACAGGAAGCTCTTCTTAGGTCCATCAGTTAATTTGTGTTACAGGGAAAACCTCTGCCTGGAAAACTGGAAGGACAGGGCTACAGGGTTATAGCTTTTCAGAAACAAAAAGCCTGGCTGGGGCTTGCAACCAACCAGTAGAAGGGTCCAGGGACCCCAAGAGAAGCAACCAGCCCAACAGGGGAAGAACATTTTCCGGGAGATCTATCTTGCCTAACTAGGAAGACAAACCCAAGCCTTGCTTGCTGGAAAAGTAGGGAAGTGTCAGCTTGCGGATCCACAAGCCTCACCTGGCCTTATTCTGTGCCAGCATTGCATATGCCTGGAGTGGGATGGAATAAGATCAATGGACACTTGAAGGAATTTGTTCTGAAAGCACTTAAAGAACTTGGAGTGTACTTAAGACAGACCTTTCTGTTATGCTTTGTGTAGTCAGTTCTGATTGTTTCCAGCCAGTGGTCTTCCATGTTCTCTTCTGCCTGGTTACATAAGAAAAGTAGAGCTGAAGTTCCTGATCTTCAAGCATAGTTGCCTTGTGTTGCTGGAGTAATCTTGGATTTCTATTCACCAGTTGCTAGTGTTTGGATAGGTGGAAGTTGAGCAGAAATCATCAGCGTGATTAGGAAAGTTTGTCAAAGCTCTTGAGGACTAAGTTCTCCCTTCTGGCTAGCAACTTAAAGTGCTTTGTCCACTGGAAGCTGTGCATTACCTGACCTGGTCACTTAAAGACCTGAGTCTTTCAGGGAGGAGACATGACCTCTTCAAATACAGATACCTCTCCAAAGGTAAACTTTCATTCCAATTCCTGTGGTCTTCTATCTTGGCTGTGGAACCTTAGATCTTGGTTCCTAAACTCATTGGAGGTCAGGCTTGTTGGCACAGTGTAGCTCCAACTGCTATAGAAATAACTACCACCTTACAGGCTTAGGACAAACAGGGAAGGTAGCCATACAGGTACATATGGGATTAAAAGGATATGAACTGCCTATTTGAAGGGAATGTTCTCCAAAGAAATGATACCAGGCACCAACAGGTAGAAGACAAAGTTATAAGTGAATAGGATCAGAAACTAGGGAACTGGGAAGTTTGGAATAGTGGCTGAGGGGGAAGGATTGGGATAAATGCCTCAATCAAATATGTAATAACAGTGCTGACAAGGGTTCCCTACTGTGGGGTTGGTTGTGCAATGAGGTACTAGGTTAAAAGGATCCTGCTGACTGGAATGAGATGCACAAGTGGGAAACCTTTAGATGAACAAAACTAATTTCTTTGATGTTTTGAAGCAAAGCTCAGACCTGTGTCCTCTGAGCAAACCTTGGGGGCCCTCTCTGTACCTATCAGCCCTAGGCTGCAAACTGCAGTGGAGTCTGGACGGGAATGGCAGAGGCTTCTCTTAACCATCCACTTGTGTCTGTGCTCAGCTCTTGCTTGGTCAGACTCATTGACCCCATTGGTATGAGCCTCTACTTAGGTTTTATCAGCTTCTATCTTCCTTTACCTGACTCTCTCTCTTCTGTTGACTAATGGATCAGAGCAAAGGGTATACTTCTTTCAAGCTTGAAAGACTGGAAAGGTGACTGTCAGGACTAGAAAGTAACATTGACAAAGATGGCTTATGAGATTTCTGCAGGGAAATAGGTTCCTGAAACTTGCGGTGCCTGGACATACTTTCATAGAATGGCTATCTTAGCTCCCTCAAATGAATGTGCCTTGGACTTAGCCTTTGGTATGCTTCCATTAAAGCTGCTCAAGCCTTAAGCTCAATTCTGTGAACACTTAAACTTCAGTTTCACTTATTCTGACATCACCCCGAGTATGTGCTCAGTGCTCTACCAAAAGCACCCTGCGTGCATCCCCCATAAGTAACTAGCAGAGATTAAGATGGTCTATGAATAAAACTTGTGAATTTTGAAGTCTCATGTTATCTTTAAGGGAAAGGATTGAATATTGCCACAGTGCGTTCAAAGGCTCGAATTGCATAGGAGTTGGGTAACTTTTGAGGTATTAGCACCTACGTAAGTGTAAACAAAGGCTCTGTGCAGAATTCCATAAGGGAAGTCTTGTGTAATTAAACAGAATATTCAGCTACTTGGTCATGCAAAATTCCATGTTTATGGCTGTCAAAATCTGAAGTATAGGACAGTAATGATGGCAGTATGTAAGCTGAGGTTCAGAATTGAAACATTCCATATTGAAAAGGGCCACCACATTGGCATTAAGGAGTTAATGAAGATTGGGAAAACATAGTGTTTCCTATTCTCCCAACTGAACATGTCTGACATTAGATGTATGTAACATGTTTTTCAACACCAAGAAGCTCTCCATCAGACACCAGCTGAGTGTCTTGTAACTCAACTCCAATCTGATGTTACTTGGAGACAATATAACCATCCTACATATCAAGTGCTGAGTCACACAAGACTCTCCCCCTTAGATGCCAGTTGCACATAGTAAGTTGTCATGTATGATTCTGACAAATCAGCTATAAACTGATATTCCCAATACACCCTTTTTGAGTTCAACTTGCTAGAATAGTTCACAGAATGCAAACTTTATCCGTGACAATGGGTAGGGCAAGACCTGTGGAAAGGGGCTTTCATACACTCTGGGTGTGCCACTTCCAGGCACCTCTAGTCAGCAATTTGACAGTAAGAACCCAGTTCCTGGTTTTGTAGAGGCTTCATCATATAGGCATAAACGTTGCCCACCCATGGTCAACTTAGTCTTTAGCACCTCTCCTGGATCATGCTCCTGAGGCTATCCAGGGACTCCAGCCACCAGTCGTGAGCTTACAAGACAGGCCTATAACTCTGGAGATACCAACAGTTTAGAAGCTGCATGTCACGAAATGAACAAGACCAAATGGATGTCACTGTCACAGTTGCATCAATATAGCTTTCTAAGACTACTTCCTTGAAGTGTCTAATTAGATGGGCTTAGGCCTGCTTTAATATTTGCTCACCACCTGTACTATCTACTTCAAGACTAACCTTCTGAAGCTTGCAAGGCAGTTGTCAGATGGCTGCCTCTCCAAGGTTAAGTCATTTTACTCATTCCATTTCTGCTGTTGAGCCTCCAAAAAGGTTTCCTAAATGGCTTTTAAAAAGACTCAAATCTAAGACAATTGTGATAGGGGAAATCTAACCTATAGGATGGTCAGTAACCAAGTAAGGAAGCTAAACTGGATAGATCAACTCAATTGATTGCCAAATTGGAGTCCCCTTGAGTGATGAAGTGCTGAAACTAAGGCTAACCAGTTTGTAGCTCCTCAAGGATTAGAGCACGAGTGACTAATGGTGATGATCTCCTAGGACTTTCTTCTAAGTTAGAAGTGATCAGACGTGTAACATGTGCCTGAACAACATTGGGAAACTTAGTTGACTGAAATAGAGGGTTTCTGATTGATATTAAGTGACTTCTAATTCATCATTTACTTGATTATATGGGCATATTCCTCAGATTTGGGCTGAGATGAGGGCTTGTACCTCATCTGGCTGAGTATGAAAGGTTCTTGTTATAGTCTGGATTCCCTTAGAAACAGCCTGACAGGAGTTTGGGTAGTTAATGCTGATGTGGTCCTGAGAAGCAGGAGGAGACAGGTAGTGTTTCTGCTGGCAGTAGAGCAGGAGGGGTGCTTAATTCTGCCGAGACCTCCCAGATGTGCTCAATTAAACTCAGGAATTATTTGCTTGAGAGGAGCATCTATCAGCTTAAGTTGCTTAAAAGCTTAGTAAGCTCAATATTAAGGTTAGCACTTGTTAGATGGCTATAACTGAATTATAGAAACAGAGGAATTCAAGATTACAAGACAGCCTGATAACCTCCAAACTGAGTACAAACACTAAAGAATGAAAGATAAGAAAACAGCATAGATGTATGTGCAGTATGTCTTGGTGAGAAGGCACAATATACGTAATAAAGACCCCAGAACTAGAATAGTTGAGGTGTGTACAGGGTGGTGGACAGAAGGACAAAAGATGCAGGGTGACAAGGGCCAAGAAGCTTAAACATTCAAGAAGCTCTGCCAACCCCCCAAAATAAGAACTACATCTAGGTACATCATACCAAGACTGCTATAAATCAAATACCTAAAAGCAGCCAGAGGTAGGGGAAAGCATGTTGTCTTGAAGATTAACTGTTCTGACAGAATGACAGAAGCCAATAGACAAGAATGGACTTCTCCAATGTGCTGAGAACAACTTCCAACCTCAAACACAACTAGCACAAAACATCCTTCAAAAACAAAGATGGAAAGTCTCAGACAGGATTACATCCCTCACAAATACTAAAGGATCCTCTGGGCAGAAAAGTCTTGCAGGAAATCACAGAACTGAAAAAGCAAAACCAGCAAATCAATGTAGATGTACACTGACATTAACTGTATAAAACAATCTTGTAGGATTTAAACACGAAAAGTTAAAATGTTAACGAAACTGCAAAATGCAAGAGGGTCAGTGGACTTTGTATAAAGTGTAGAACATTATCAGAAGTAGAAAGATAACTTGTTTTGGGACATCAGTATTTCAAATGAGATATTCTCTAGAGTAAACATTAGAGCAAGGTAAAGTGAGAATACTGAAGTCTGACTTAAGTCAAAGGAGAGGTAAATTATCATCGAACAAGTGGGTCAAGTAGAAAAGCAACATGGACAAACACAAAGGTAACTACATCAAATATAAATGGGTGAATGTTCCCAGTACACATTCTTGGACCACATGCAGGTAAAACCTAACTACTTCCTGCTTAAGACTAAGCATGGGTACACAGCTGCTGAAAGTGAAAAGGAAAAGGCATACCATGCAAACACCAGTAAAACTAGCATACTACCAGAGTTCCACTGAAAACACTGCAAAAGTGACTTAGTAACAAAAAATCCAGGGTTTCAAGGCACACGACCTACCCTCAAAACAAGTGAACATTAAGAACTAGGAACACAAAATGGACTAATGTTCTAAGTTTAATATGAATTACACTTGTAAACTTTACAGTATCATATTTTGCATGCTTAATGTGGTCACTGTACACTTTTTTAAAGCTTAGTAAGCTCCTGCCCGTATCCATGTTATCAGAGCCTTGGAGCAGAAAGCAAATATTGGAGGGGCTCATTTTAGGCAAAGTGTTTGTCAGCCTAAACTGGGTTGATGAGTAACGATCCAGAAAATGGCAGAAACTGGAAGTATAGAGCATGGGTTGGGACACCAGGTATGCCAGCTACAAACACTAAGACATTTTTAGATGTGATGTGAGATGTCCAGTGGCCAGGGAACATGGTCTGGTGACCTAGTCATGTTGGAAACAACTTCCAGGAAATTTTTCACTTATGGAAAATGGGTTAATTGTATAAGGCTAGACTTCTTAAAATGAATTCACACAATGTCCTCTTCAAGCCATACTCCTTTCCTTCCCTATTGCCAGACAACTTTCTGATGTTGACTAATACACTTGTATAGCATGAACCACTTACAAACATCAGTGCTATGCTAAACTAAGTATGTTGAAGAAAGGTGTCTAATAATACACTTAAGTAAACAGTCACTAGAGTGACTTTTTTTCAGATAATCCCCAACAGTTTTCCCAAGCTGAGACATTGGTGCCTCCTAACAGGAGGATAATTCCTTCTTAATCAGGGTTGATTTATTATCTAATCTAACACCATTAGAAAATGCTTAACCATTAGAAAAGTTGCTAACCATCCCTGGTAACAAGACTAAGGAAATGTTGATCTGGTTTTGGGGAGCAAAGATGTGTGGAAGCTGCACCAAGCCTAGAGACAGCATGTGTGGAACATCTAGGCGAAAGCTGACAATGGTGAATTCCACAGCTGGAGGGGTCTCTACTTCTGCTAGCTCCACATGGCTTGGATTTCACTCTGTTTTTGGATGAATATTGAAATTCTATCTGAATTGGTAATTCTGCCATGAATCCTCACTAAGTTATTGGGGAAACTCAGCTTGTTCCTTTTTCGTCCTCTGCTCCAGTCCCAGCTTGTTCCAGCCTGTGTGGGACTTAAGATTGGATACAGAGCCCTACACCTTGTTCTCTAGAAGTGTTGTACAGCTTATCCCTTTCAGAGTCTCACTTCCCCATTTATCCCCAAGTGAGCTGGTTATTCTGACCCTCAACATCTGTTCTCCGCTTGGCTCTGTGCCCCAATAAGGTAACTCTTGTGAACTACATCACCCAGTCTCCCTTGGAGACTGATATCTAGGTGGGTTTGGCCACTGGGAGACACTGACTAGGAGAGAAGGTTGGTGGGAAGAGGTTTGGGTTCTAATTCTTGACTTCCTCTTGGCTTCAAAACTATGTCTTGGACAGTAACTGTCTCTGCAGATCTGTTTCTGCCAGATGGGCCCATCCTTGCTAGTTGTAGCCCTCATTGGGCTTTCAGTATCCTTTTCCATCCTTTGGTCTCCATGGTGGTTAGTAGCTTGGTTTTACTAGGCCCTGACATCTCACCCTTTGTTTACTTAATACACGTTCCATGAAGATTTCCTTTCGCTAAATTTGTCACCTTTTGAGCTTCATTTTTTGCTGAGACCCTGATAGATGGAAAAAGCTGTAAGCTTGGAAGGCAGCAAGGTGGTTGCATGTAATAAGGAAAGTGGAACCTCACTTAACTCATCTGGTAGATACTATGTCTTGGCATCTTGGGAGATGTACTTGGTAGTCTGAAATAATAGGGTGTGTTCATGAAACAAATCAGAAGACCCTTGATCCATGACATAAGTAGAGAAAAGGAATGGACTAGGGGTCATCTTCAATCATAGCTGATACTGGATCTGAATGTCCATACACAAAAATGCATGTCCTTAGCTCTGAGGAATTGCTATACTGCTTTCCACAATGGTGAACTAATTTATACTCCCAACAACAGTGTATGTGTTCCCTTTGCTAGGCAGCTTCATCTGTTTTGACCTTAATAGCTGCTCTGACTGGCATGAGATGGTATTCCATCGTAGTTCAGACTTGCAGTTGTGTAACAAGTGACACTGGGGTTTTTGACCACATGTATGACTTTAGATACGTGTGTTCACATCCATTTAATGTTTTATTCTTGTAAGTTTCTTACAGATGTTCAGCATTAGACCTTTGTTAGATAGGTTAGCAAATGTTTTCTCCAGTTATGTAGGTTGTCTTACTCAGTTTATTTGGCTGTGCAGAGGTTCCTAAGTTTAATTAGACCACACTTGTCAATTTTATTTTGTTGCAGTTGCTCTTGGTGTCTTTGTCATAAAATCTTCACTTGTTGCTTTGTGTGCAGGATGGTATTGCCTGAATTGTTTTCCAGGGTTTTTAGTTTGGGGTTTTACATTTAAGTCCCTATCCATCTTGAGTTTACTTTTGTGTAATACAGCTGTAAGGGAAGGGGTCAAGGAATATAAATCATTCTACCATAAAGACATAAGTATACAAATGTTCATTACAGCACCAGTCACAAATGAAAAGACATGGAATAAACCTGAATTTGTCAATAACAGATTGGGTAAAGAAAATGTGGTATATATACACTATGGAACACTATACCCCCATAAAGAATGGTCCTGCGTTTTTGCAGGAACATGGGTGGTGCCTGAGGTCATTATCCATAGCAAACTAATGCAGGAACAGAAAATCAAACACTCCATGTTCACTTAAAATGAGAGCTAAATAACTCATGAACACAAAGGAGGGAATAGCAGACACTGGGGATTCCTTGAGGGTGGAGGGTGTGGGGGAAGGGAGAACAGAAAGCTAGGTACTAGGTTTAGTTACCTGAGTGAAATATGTACAAACCTCTGTCACATGAGACCTACAAAACTTGCATATTATGTACCTCAAATCTAAAGTTAAAATGTATGCCTATGCTTAAAGCTAAACTTTGAAGCTGCAATCCAAAGGTAACAATGACTTGTAGAAAGCATACTGTAGGTCTGCTGCTAATGACACTTGTAGTCAAGCTTCAGCTCCCCAGTTGCCTAACGTGGGTATCTAGTTGAGAATCAAATGTCTGTTCACTGCTTCACAGGGGGACTACAGGGGCCAAGCCAAGCACAAGGTTAATATTAAGTAAGATTCTGAGCTTCAAAAGCATAAAGGAATAAGATCTGCACACTACCAGCTCCCATAGGTTTATCCACTTTCTCCCAGGCATTCTTACCTCTGGTTTTTATAATCATGTTCCACATCTGATAACCTGGATAAGCCACTAGTCATTGTCCCAGTATCTATATTGTCTATTTCTCCACCAAGCAAGTGAGTAAGTACAATGCTTGAGTCTGTACCCACTGCAAGGACACCGTCTCACCACTTTGAGGGTCATGAATGAGGTGGCACTACAGCAGCAATCATCTCTGGCTCACTCGTTAATATCATACCCAGCCGACTATCTGGAACTACAGTCCTTCCATCTGACAGAAGAAAACACAACGTATAGGTGTGTGAAGGAATGTTATTGTAGATAATGTGGGGCTCTGGGTTTGTGGAACTCACTTCCATTGTGGAATGAATTCCTGAGTGTTCCCAGCCTTGGGTCTGAAATAGTATACACAAAGTGGTAGCCCTAGTCACATGGTCATGTAATACCTGACACATCGCCTTATTAGGGTCTTGGGAATAAGGTAGGAACTAAACAGATAATAGTTCAGTTCTCTGTAGAACCTGTTTCAGACCTCTGTAGGATGTCTTCCAGCCACAAAATACCTCCAGCACCATTGAGATGTCGAGTCATAGTGCCTAAACTACAGGGAGGCTCAGGCTGAATCCTGGACCTGCTGCTAAAAGGCATCAGTCACTTCTTGCCCATCAGGTTGAATATTTTGCCATTGATACAGTAGACTAGTGTGATATTCATAATCTCCAGACTAGAGAGCGGATCATCACACACTGGGGACAGTTGGAGGGATGGGAGGGAGGGAGGGGAGGTTGGGGAGGGATAACATGGGGAGAAATGCCGGATATAGTATGCACCTAAAGTAAACTAAATAAAAGTCACTCTAGACAACTGGCAGAGCAGGAGAAACTGCCAGAACCTGGAAGTATGATAGTGAATGTATTGCTGCTTTATTTGTGGTGAATGTGAATGGCTTTCAGCCTCCCTAATGGGGTTAAACAGTTGGCCAGGGCAATAGCTTCAAGGGGCCCAAGGCAGGTGCTGCTTAGTAGCAGACACCACCTCTGGCACAGTAGGTGTGACTAAGCTGCCACATTGAGCTTATGGTAGTTCAACATATGCCAAGACTTGCCTCATTCTCTTGGGAGCCATCCTTGTGAATCAAGCAGGTGATATGAAGCCCCCATCCCTGGCACTACCACTTTGAAGATGGTGTACTAGCTTCTGACTTAACTCTTGGCTATGTGGGAGGTAGTTTTTGAGGAAATTCTAATTGGCCTTTCCTGCCACGATAGCTGTTTCCCCATGGGTCAGGGAACATGTCAAGGTTAGATGAGTTTCTATGTTTTTATCCTGATTACTTGGATCGAGAAAAGGTCCAGAGGTGGTCTGGAGATCCATTGAAGCCACTAGAAGATAGCATTGGTTTCATTTTGTCAGCTAGTCTTCACACACCCCTCTCAATTCTGAGGATTGATCTGGCTGGAGGTCCCTATCACAGGTATGAATGTTCCTCTCCCCATTTTACCTAAGTAAATGGGCATATGTTTCCATGGGAGGGATGAAAATACTGTGTATCTGCTGTGGCACGACAGGGCTGTCATTAGCAGATACACAGTATTCAAGGGAATACTCCCTTCAAGGGAACTGTATGTAGCCTCTTCAATCCATGGACTGAGTCTAATTAAACAGGAAAATTTGGTGAGGGATTATATTGAGCAAGGTGCAACCAGAGAATCGGGAGCTGCAGGATATATACCTCCATAGGCTAGTTCCTTTAGTTTGAGTACATGTATGCTATGTGATGGTGGAGGCTGATGCAAGTCCAGGATTCAAAGTCTAACAGTCAAGAAAAGATCACAGGTAATCTCGAACTAAGACATGGGGCCGGGCTATCTTAGACAAAAAAGGAGGGTCACTGAGCAGAAAGGAATTTTCAACTGATAAAATAAGACTGTCCTAGATAATCAGCAGGGGACTAAGTCAAAGTCATAACTCTAGGCTTTAATTTCATCTCGATATACCTTCACATTATACTTATACTTTATTTGGAAGTACTTGACCAGACTGCAAACCTAGCCAAGCTGCCCTCAAAAGCTATAAGGATCATGACTGACTGGTGCAGTAGATAACTTTCTCACCTGTTCTTGATCTGATTATACTGACTAAACTATCTCTACCTGCCCATCTATCTCACCCCTAGGCATGTGGTTGAACAGCTATTGCTGGCTTCCTGTGGGTCAAGGCCATTCTGCCTGGCTACCTGCTGTGGTTGCCATGCCTTAGTTAAGTGCAACCCCTTGGCACCTGTTCTCCACTCATATCCCCACTGACACCAAGGAATGCCATTCCATGGCAGCATTTCCTATCAGCTCTGGCCCCCACATAGGATGGCCACAACTAGGCTTCTCAGAGAAGCCAGTGATGCTCACTAGTGCTTTTTGCTGGCTTAGTCAAAGGAGGGATGCTTCAGAGAAATATGGTCAGGTGGTGGGTTCTCTGGTCTCATCGTTCATGCTACCATAATCACTTTTGAGTCTAATTCCTTTATCAATACTGATAATCCTCACTTAGTGGAGGCCACTACTGGGTGCAAGCATCAGGGAGGCATCTCAGCAATGTCAGTAGTTCTAGGAACCCTTGCTGAGCTACACAAAGGTACTCATTAACCTTTTTGTATAGCTTCAGACTTCCCAGAAGTGTTCTAGTTCCTGCTTATGTTCTACAGTTCTTCTGGCAAATCTGTCTCTTCATTGCAGAGACATTTCATTCTATGTTGTGACCTGACCCTGTTGACTAAAACTTCTACCTGACTTTAATCCTAGATACTCAAGTAGTACAAAGTAACACATCCTCATTAGCTTCCTGGGCTAGCCACTGGCTGTCTCATGGATATGTAATGAAGGCCTGGATTTAGGATTACTGTTAGTAACTAGAATCAAGCCTACAGGGACATGCATTTCTTGAATCGCTGAGCTTTCACGGAACAACTTCAACATGGTCCGTGAAAGTTCTGTGGAGCTTTCTACCAGCATCTATCTTGGCAGTTAAGTTGCTATTCCTAACAGCAAGCTTGATTTAGAAACTTGTCCTCTATGAAGTTCAAATAATTTGATACAAGAATTGTACAAAGGAAGAATGTACAGAATTACTTTTATACTGTTCATCTGTTGGCATAAACCATTGAAGGTCAGTTCTTAGGTCTGTCTTATAAGAAGTAAAGGCATGGGAAGGGAAAATACCATGGTATATTTTCTCTACTGGAGCAGAGAATCATCCAAACTTCAAATTGGAGTAGCCATAGTTTAACTGTGGAACAGGGCAAGAACTCTTCAAAACAAGGTACAATCCCAACATTAGCAGGGGCAAATGCAGAAGAATGTTCTCACAATGGGATATCCTGGAACAACATGCTGAATGAACAGAGGGCCATCAGAACATGAACATAAGTGGCCCAGCATGGGATCACTCTGCTCACTCGAATACTCAGGAAGTGGGTACTGATTCCTCTGGATTTATGAAGATCCTTGGGGCCTCTTTGAATACATAAGCCTAGGCATTTCTGAGCATTAAGGTATAGGAATGACTGAAGCCAAGAGGTAGTCTTAACTTACCTCTTCAAAGAACTTAAGGGAAAGAGGTTTCCCTGTAGGACAGAGGTTGCCACCTCCTTGATGTGTTCCAAATGTGATTCTATTTGGCTGGAACGCCACTGTGCACTATCCTAGAAGCAAAGTGCAGCATCAATTTTAGAATCCAAACATCTTGGGTTTGATAAAACTGTTAGGATTTTTAACTCAGTTGATAGCCCTATTGGAATATTTGCTGGGACAGAACTTTGAGTCAAAATCAAGACAATTTTATGAATCCAAGATGAATTCATGACACAAAAACAATGTTAAGTGACAGAACAAACTCCGAACAGAAAACAATGTTACATGACACAGAGCAAACTTGGACAGATCTGAGTCCCTGCTGACTCTGAAGCCTTGGGAGCCAGCTGACTCAGACTTAGCTTGAAGGATAGAACTTGAAAATATATCCTTGACCCAATGATGCTTGTGAACATGAGCTATTCCAAGATAACCACCTGTACTTGGGTGTGGTTAGTCTACTTGTATACTGTATTTAACCTGTAACCTGTTCAATTGATCTACCCTTGTGTTAAAACAAGCCAGAGACTATCCCTCTATGTAATGTGTATTGTAAAGAAAAGCATTGCTAACAAATGGATAAAGGATTAAGGAGTGGAGCGACAGATTGGTTAGCAACCACAGAAGTTTTGATATCTGCCTCCTTTCACACTTTCTGATACTTTAAAGAAGGGAATTCCTATTGTTGGACCAGCATACTTTCCAAGACCTTAGACAAATTGTTTTACTTCCATATCTTAGGAAGTAAAATCTCAATCTTGGGCACTAAAATAGCAGTGCTAAAACTCCTTAGGGTTGATGTAAGATCCTATGTAAGATGGGCATAAGCCCAGTGGACATGTGGTCAAAGATAATGATGGACTCACCTGTACAGCTTGAAAGTCTATGAAAGACTGATTCAAATTCCTGGCAAGAGAGTTAAAGCAAAATAGAGAGGTACCACTTAATGCTCAGTGAAAGATGTACAAAGGTCAACTCTACTTAGAATTCAATTGGCCCTCTTCAACTTTAGGGGTATAAATTACCAAACCTATTTAGAGGTTATAGTGCTTAAAACAGTCACTTGACCTACCTTAATTTCTCTTAAGTGGAGGTGATGGGGTTGGAAAAACAGGCAAAACTCTAATGAAGCATGCACGGGGATAAGTTAGCCCTAATGAACAAACCATGATGGCATCTATTAGACTTGCCTAAAATAGAATGCTCACAATAGGAATATGTATGCACTTGGTGACTGGGAACAAAACAAATGCACAAAATACTGATGTCAATTACACTAGCATTATTGAACTCCTTTGAGAATTTTTGTAACTTAAACTAGGCTGGCTGACATTGCTATCTAAACTTGAATGGCATTAACTAATGGTCCTGATAATGTGGGGGATAAATTTATCATCGGGTCTGAGACTTGCTGAGGAAAACCTTGGCTTGCCAATGGATATTCAGAAGGATTCTGTTTCCAAGCCAAGATAGCAAGTAGTTTCCCATCCACCACTATGGCTCCTTGTCAGTTCCAGCATCTGCTCCCTTTGGGTTTAATCACACTTTCACTATACTGCCTTTTTTGTATATGCCTCACTTAAGACACACCTACATATTGGTATGCAGGCTCTAAGTTGTGGCTACTATTCATCTTACATGGCAGCTAAGGCCTTGAATCTCTGGACCAGAGTCCTGAGCAAGTTTTCCTTGGGCTTCTCAAATGGATGCTCTGAATAGATTGTGTGTCTAGGTTTATACTCAGCTCTTGAGGGTTATTTTGTGTGCAGTAGGCCCTAATTAAGACAATTGCATTACAACAGTCAAGTGCAGGATAAGGGTGCCTGGGGAAAGACTTGGGTGTTGCCAATTTAAAATCCTACGCTTTCCTCTATTTCCAGAATGCACTTTGGTTTCTAGGCTTGGATTTTTAAGCCTGAATTGAAGAATGGGGTGAGAGGTAAAGGAAGTGACATCACAAGCTTGCCATAAAAACAGGTATCCTGGGAACAAGTGTCCCCATTATCCTGGGAACCAGGGTACTTTCACTAAATCTCAAACTGTGACAGCTTAGTCATTCCCTAAATGGCAGCTATAGATAAGGCATGTCTTGTCAAAGAACATCACTAGCTTGACTTACAGCTGTACAGATGAGCAATCACAAATGAATGAACATTGGCAATGCCAGCTAAGATTCTCACTTGGCATCCATTGCCAAACAGATGCTTTGGACTGACTCCAGACATCAGGGTTTTTCTTCAGACACTGACTCATACCTTGGCTGGTATTTGGTTTCCAGTGGACGGGGGGAGTCTCATAAGTTTCTCACATTGGTGGGTGTGACAGTGTCCGGGTGCCTCCACAGGTAGCCATGATCTGGACTGAGCTTCATAGGCCTAAGGCAAGTTAAGGAATTGCTTAGTAAGCAGAGCTAAACAAAGCAGAAAGTCCACAGAACAAAGTAAAAGCCCATAAGCTTAGAAAAATCCTCTGGAAAGGCCAGGAGATAACTTGGTGACAGAAAGAAGGGTTTAAAAGGCAAATAGCATAAAGGAGTATAATGTCCAGTTGATCAAACTATTGTAACAAGTTTAAAGTTCCATGGGTCAGCAGGCTTGTGGTCGGGCTTCTCTGAGCTGTATTTAGGATGAAAAATAGAGGTGATATGAACGGGAACTTCAGTATGCCATTCAATGGGAATGTCACAGAAATGTAAGTTTCCCAGGCATTTTGGGCTCAAGCTCTGCATATAAGCAACTTTCCCAACAAAGATGTTAAAGTGGCAATGAGATACGACAGGATACGGGCTGGCACTGACAGCTTTTGCTACAGCATTCAAGATAGGTAACAGTCACATAAACCTTTCCTGGTCTGAATACTCTGGGCCACTCCTATCACTGGGAACCCTATGTACAGCATGTAGTCAGTTTGAGCCTGTGTAGGCACATGAGGTAAGAAGGTAGATCGAAAGGCATTTGTACCTAGAGTTGAGGCCAGCTGTGAGTCTGAGAAATGGGAAATGATCATAAGGTATGTCACCTAGCTTTCAGGATGGGTGTTTGACCCTGGTTACAAACCTAAAAGCCAGCTCACTATTGTTTCTTCTCACCCGAGCATGTGGAAAGGTTACTGTCAAACGACATTCTAAATGGAACACCAATTTTGGGAACTACGGTAATCAAAGCTGGTTTGTGTTGGCCAAATGCTGGAATGTACTACACTCAAGGGACGGTCTACTCTGGCAGAATTATGCTTGGCATTATATGGGATGGAGGAGCAATGGGCTTCATACTCATTTGTTTCACTTTCATCTAAGATGAGTGGTAAGGGACTTTGAGCACTTCAAACAAACTCAAAAGCATTAGTCTTACCACCTGAGCTGTTTTATTCCTTTATGCCTAAAAGAATGTTTAATTCATATGTCCTGAACTAGTTGTATGGTTTCCATCTTAAATTCTAGCTACCATCAAATAGGTCTCCTGCTGGGAAGTAAGATGAGCTTAAAGCAGAAGTCATCTATCTTTGAGAAAATTGGCTGGAGTTGGTCTAGAAGTATTCCAAGTTTCTCTCCCTGAATTCTGCACTTTACTATCTGCATAGCCTAGCAAAAATCCCCATTGTGCAGGGAGAACCTGGCCTCTGAAGCCTGTATACCCTATGAAGAGTTCTTATGACTACTAGGATAATATTCAGCCCCCTGTTCCTATGGGGAGTTGTCAAATTCCCTTTAAGAATAGTCAAATCGGGAATCTGAGGCAATGAATAGTATTTGAATGCTTCCTTAGCCTAGTGTTTGGAAGCTCATTACTTCTGAAGCTGAACATTCTGTTACTAAGAAGTCAGGTGATGTCAAGGTGACCTGAAACCCAAAAGAATATCACTGTATCAATTCTGGCAGAATCATGCTGTGGGCAGGGATAGCCTCACCCAAGCTGGGCAGGTGCTGGTGGGGCCCAGGGGGTTCTAGATGAAGAGGGCATGGGTCAAAATTTGAGTCCTAAGCAAGGCTGACATGTAAGGGCAAAACCAGCATTGGCTATGAGATTCACAATATAAAATGACTTCAGATCTTGTGCTGGCAGTAGCAAAGATCAAAAACCTGAAAATAAAAATTTGATCCAGCTTTATAGCCACACTGGCAAAAAGATGTACAAAGGCTCACAATCAAAAGCCATGTCAATAGTGTGGAGACAAGAATGTGTCTTTGTAAGGTGTGAATTTCTGTGTATCCACTACATTGAGCCTAGTGAATCATTGTTTTCAAGCCTCTTACAGCTTCAATTTCTGAGTCTCTTAAGGAGGTTAAGTTTCCAGGAATTCTCACTTTATACCCTAAACATAGTCTAGAATCCACTAAGATACACTTCTAAAAATTACACCATTCTCTGCCACAACTTAATGCTTTTGGTCTTATTTGGCTTTGTGAAAAATTTTTTAGCCCCTCTTAGTACTTAACCCAGGTATGGCTAATCCTGTTACTTCCAACCTTTCTGTCACTAATAGGCATGTTTCTTTAAAAAATTGGATTAAGTGGCCAGGCACGGTGGCTCACACCTGTAATCCCAGCACTTTGGGAGGCTGAGGCCTGTGGATCACGAGGTCAAGAGATCGAGACCATCCTGGCCAACATGGTGAAACCCGTCTCTACTAAAAAAAAATACAAAAATTAGTTGGGCATGGTGGCGTGTGCCTGTAGTCCCAGCTACTCAGGAGGCTGAGGCAGGAGAATTGCTTGAATCCAGGAGGCGGAGGTTGCAGTGAGCAGAGATCATGCCACTGCACTCCAGCCTGGCACCTGGCAACAGAGCAAGACTGTCTCAAAAAAAAAAAAAAAAATTGGATTAAGTAAAATCCAGCTGAAACCTGTGAATAGAAAATGTCTATTCTAGTACCTGGGTGATTTGACTTGAATGTCTTACTTTATTACATTGCTTTCTCATGCTGTCAGGGATGCTTCTCTATCATCTCAATCTGAGATGTTTCCTAAGGCTATAACTTCTGGGGTGACTCTAGAGTTGCTCGTAGTCTTGGCCAATTCCATACTGCAGACTTAAAGTGGCTTTTCCTCTGTCCTTACCCTTTATGTTCCTTAGGATTATGTCCTCAAACTGGACCACCAAGCTTTTGCTGGTTTTTCTGAAAGAGTCTGAGACACAGTGGCTAGATCAGTTTTCTCCACAGACTCCTTTCCCTGTTACATCAAAGCTTTCATTTTCTAACTTTCCTTTGATTAAGGTTACCTTCCCACTTCCCATGGTTGTGTCCAATCTTGTACCTAATTTAATAGCCACCAGGTAGCTCTTAAGGTATCAATATCAATTCCAAAACATGGGGTGAAGTGGAAAGTGAAGGAATAAAGTATTCTTAGGGGATGGTCCTGGGATGGGAGGTGGGTGTCTCAATCACAGGACCACATGCTACTTAGCAGCAGACTCAAGTATCTTAATGGAGCCAGCATGGCCACAGTGAACTTCCTAGTGAGGTCAAAATTCTCAGCTGAATCTCAGCTACTTGGGAGTCTGAGGCAGGAGAGTCTCTTGAACCCAGGAGGTGGAGGTTGCAGTGAGCCAAGATGGCACCACTGAACTCTAGACTGTATGACAGAGCAAACTGTCTCAAAAAAAATCTTGACTTGTGGTCCATTTGGCTGGATGATCTAGGGAAGCCATACTTGAGCTTGTTCTTAGTAGTGTGTCCTCTAGAAAGTGAGACACTAGTGTGTTGGATCCCTACTACAGTAGGGATGGTACCAGGTTTGTATTAGTCCCATTTTTCACACTACTAAGACATACCCGAGACTGGGTAATTAATAAAGAAAAAGATGTCATGGACTCAGTTCCACGTGTCTGGGATGGCCTCAGAATCATAGTGGAAGACAAGAACAAAGGCATGTCTTACATGGTGGCAGTGGAGAATGAGAACCAAGCAGAAAGGGAAACCCCTTATAAAACCACCAGATCTCATAAACTACCATGAGAACAGTATGGAGGAAACTGCCCCCATGATTCAGTATTCTCCCACCAGTTCCCTCCCAGAACACGGAAATCACAGGAGCTGCCATTGAAGATGATTTGGATGGGGACATGCCAAACCCCAAGGTTCAAGAAGCCAGAGAGACCAAGAACCAGCCAACAAAACATAGGGTTTGAGGAAACTTAAAGGGCAGTCTAGTGGCAGTTGGCCGGAAGGAAAACTTGCACCCATGTGTAAAGCATGCAGTTTATAGCACTTAGCACCCTCCCTTCAGCCTCCATGTGGCAACTCTCGCTTAAATTATTGCTGTCAGGTGTGTCTGCCATAAGGCTCAGTCTCAGGTGCATGCTGGTCGCTGTCAGGTGTCTACCATGCAGCATACCCTCGAATCGCCCTCGTAGTTTTATGACATTATTCTGTGACTTCCCTGGGGCCAGGTATGTGAAAGGGCATTGTGGCCAGATGCCTCCTCTGCAACACAATGAATGTAATCAGATTATACAGAAATTCCAAGCATTTGCGAGTTGATCAAACAATGCAGTTCTGGGGTTGTAAGATTCTAGGACCCATATGGACTGGGTTATATTTTAAGAGCAATTAGGAATATACACACAACAGTCAACTTCGAATGCCCAACCTCCATCCTAGGCGGGGTTGATGTCCAGTGTTGTGTGACTTCACAAAGAAGGGTGTATGACCCATTCACTACTCATATTTGCAGTACTATCTGCTGTAGCCCACCACATATAGCATACCCCACAGTGGGGGTAACACTAACTTGCTCCCATACTTAGTAGAAAATAACCCATCTTGATGGAAGACTGTTTGGTTCTGCAGAGGGAACCCTTGTGCCCAAAGGTTTCCTGCATACCATCTGTGGGTGGAAGGTGAGGTGTTTAGTCAAGAAAGGGCGAATCATGGCCATCTAGCAAAAACCTCTGGCAGCAGCCTGGTGTCTAGTCCACAATGCCAGATGGAAAATACCTGGTGTTGATTGGATGATATTTTCCCACTGTGGGGTATGCTCTCTTTGGTGGGCTAGGACGCAGACAACACTGAACCCTTCTTGGTTCATTAGCCTGCCTCTGGCATGTTGCAGGAGGCCAGAGGAAGGCAATGGGGATATTCTATAATGAGGATCCTTCTCTTAAACAAGATGGAGCCAAGATTCATTATTTTTTGAAGTTTGAGGGGGAGTATGGTATGAAATAGGTGTGACCTGTATATCTTGTTCTAGACCCTTTCTTGCTGCCAGATTGAAAAATCATGAGGTGCTGGTTTACCATTTCCGGGGCCGTGTAATTATGTGCTCCCTTGAGGGTGGGTCCTGTGGCAAGGGCAATAACAGCTTACCTTTACTCCCAGCTTGGGGCAAAGGGATACTGTCCCTTATGCTGTCTATTAATGTCCTGGATCCTGATGGTGGTATCAGGTCCTTGCATTAGTCTGTATGACCTGGAGAGAATGCATATTATTAGGGTGCAGATGGCCACTGGTAAACAGCATGTCCAGAGCCAGTCTTTTGGAGTTCCTCCCACAATCCAATCAGCCCCACTGTTGTATAGTTGTCCAGAAGGTAGAAATGTCAGTGTATATCAGGAACTCTCATTTCTGCACTTTGTCCATCAAAGTGCATGCCTTATTTACTATTAGTACATTGTAGGCTGTGCATAGCTGCTTATCCTTTTATGGTGGTTCTTTCTGGCTTGCTTGCTGTAATATGCCTGTGGTAGTCCCAGATAGATGTCTGCAAAAGTCAGGGTATGATGGCAGCCACAAAAGGCAAAGATCATATGTAACCTACCTGCCACCATTGCACTGGGCTCAGGCCCTAAGTGGCCTGTCCAGTATCATGCATCAAGATCTTGGGGTGTGTTGTTCTGCTAGGATAAGGCACAAAGAGGCATGTATTATGTCTTCATGCCAGTGACAGGCCTCAACACTCTAGGGCCGAAAGGGTGTGTTATCTCTAATGTCCTGTCTTACATAGCCAGTGGGTTACATCTTGCGACTTCATCAATGAATGATGGCAAACTCCTCTGCTGGTTTTCCAGGTGGTGTAGATGTGGTGTAGGCATCCACATGTTAGGCCATTATGTGTCCCCCAGCTGTGATGGCAAAGTACTTCATGTCAGCATTCCAAGGGGGATGGTCCACTACCATCTAATCCTGCACTTCACATTGTTGTAGCCACATGCTTGAGGCCCTGGAAGATGACCCAGCTATTGTTGCACAGCACTACTAGGTCTGCCTCATAGAGGACCATCCAGGCAGCTTGCAGCTCAGCTCATCAGCTATTATGTCCTTTACCTATATTAAGCCAGATACTACGAGTGGACTGCTGGATGGCCACGGCTGTCCACGTGCGAGGATTGCCTCGTGATGAATCATTGGTGTACTAGGCCTGGTTAGGCATTGGACCCTGTCCCTCTTATACAAAAAGCATCTGGAGGTCCAGTGGGCCTTTGTCAAGTCTTCAGTTGTCACATAGGTGACAGGGCCAAGCCCCAAATGAAGATCTGCAGTCAAGGGGCTATAAGCCAACATGCTCCTCTGATACAGGTATGCATGCCACTTGGCCAGTGTGTCTGGACATTCCCAGGCTTTGGGTTCTGGAAGGTCTCCTTTAGCCAACCTACTACAGGGTACTTGGTTGTGTACTGGCACTGGGAGCCCCTTTGTAATGATCACTTACCTTAAGGTATTATATAGTGTAGAGGTATAACACCACATTCAACTTCAGCCCTCTTCCATATTTGGGACCTGAATTCTAAAAGCACACATTTTTGTCCTTGGCTTTGCCATAGTCCACAGCCATACCCCTGAGCGCATCTGGCTACATCCAATTCATAAAGCTGTCCCTGCACTGGAACTCACCAGGCTTGTATTGAGAGGCATATTCAAAGGCTTCGTTCTTCCTTGTGGACCAGTCCTAGTAGGCCCTCTTCTTGACTAATCTGTATTAGGGATCTAAGGAACTGGGCCCAGTGGGGACTAAAAGGACTCCACTACCCTAGGAGGCCAATGTTTGTAACTGCTTCTTTTGTAGGATGTGGGCAGTCTTGCACCCTATCTGTAACAGAAGACAGAATAACTTGAGTCTTACCTGACAAGATGGCATCCAAGTTTTGACCGACAAGCCTGGAACCTGAACTCAGTTGACATTCCTTCCTGTTTGCCAAGTATAAAAGCAAGGCAAAGGCTGCAGTTTGTAAGCTTGAAAAAGACCTGGAAGGTAGCATGATGATTTCCATTTAATAGAGAACATTGTACCTTCTCCAGAGTGGTCGATTTACTGAGGTCTGTGGCCACTAGACAGGCTATGTAAACATCCTTAGGGAAAGATGGCAGAGGTCCATTGTTTCCCTCACCAAGTGGACTCAGTGGGGCACTGGGGGTGCTGAAGAAGACGTTGGCCAAATCACAACCATAAGAGCTAGGCACATCTCCTAGCCTCTTCAGAAGGGTGGTGATGTTGGGAACAGATAAGTACATAGGGTAGTGGGAGTGGATTATCCCTAGTAATCTATCATTCTCCATGTCTCATCGGGCTTCCACACTGCCCACACAGGGCTCTTGTGTGAGCTGTGTGCTGGCCTTAGACCTATCCAGGTTAACTCCTTATGTCCCTGGTATTTCATCATGCATCAACACCAGGTCCTACCACATTGGTTGGTGGGTCACCCTGATGGGCCCCTTGGCTTTCCCCTTTCCTTTAGCTTCCTTGTCTCCTACCTCAGTAGCAAATCAACCCTCAGTTTCTCCATTTCCCCAGACTTGGCAGTTGCTTGGGCTGCCTGAAACACTGGCTATCCTACCAAGAGGTCCATACGGCTAAACAAGACAGCTTATCCTGTGGATGACATTTCATTCAGGTTCTGGTAGGAGAGGCATGCACCCAACTGTAGAAGGGTGGAGTATAATGGGCTACTTGGGACTTACCTGTGCTGGTTGTATTTCCTGGGACTCTTCATAGTAAACTTTGGCTGGTTCTTCTGAGGAACGTTGAGTCTCAAAAGGTGTCTGCTCAACTAATTTCATTACAAAGAGCTATCGCTCAAACTTGAGTGGACCATCAGTACCAGTTCTTAGGCTGTCTGTTTCTCTTCTGGAGGAAAGACTTCAAGCTTTCCTCAGGTCTTGGAAGACACTCTTTATAGCAGCCAAGATGGTATACTAATAGTTGGTATACTAATAGACAAACATATAGCAGCTTAGGAGAACTTGCTTTTCTCTAACAGTCCAAGCATGAGCAATTGAATCTGATACAGAGGATGTGAGGTATTGATGCAGAAGTTTTCTACCCTAATGGTCCAAGATAACTTCTCTGGCTTTTATCTGTTACAAGTTTACCAAATAAGGAGGGAAGAATGGAAAACCATACATGTAGGAAATGACTCAACCTGTGGTCAGAGCTATATTAACCAGTGCCTAGTCATATGGCTATGGTTAACTGCAAGCAGCTCAGAAAAAGATGGTCTTTAGCTATTAAGCATCCAAAAGGGGCTGGCCAGAGTTCCATTGCTTGAGGCACAGAAAGCTACTAGGAGAATAACACAACGGACTTTGGGGACTCAGGGAAAGGGTGGGAAGAATTGAAGGATAAGACTACAAAGTGGGTGCAGTGTATACTGCTCAGGTAATGGGTGCATCAAAATCTCACAAATCACTAAAGAACTTAAAGAACCAAACACCACCTGTTCCCCAATAACCTGTGAAATCAACTTGACTAGAGAGGTTCAAGAGACTTGATACAGAAGAATCAGTGAACTTAAAGATGAAGTCAATCAACTTGAAGATAGATCATAATGTCCAAAAATCAGGTGTTGGGGTTGTAGAGCCTTGTGAATATACTAAAGTGAACTTCACGGTATGTAGATTAAACTCAGCAAGAAGAGAACCATGGGCCTGGGGCAGCTACTTCAAACACCACAAATCCTCAGCTGCATAAGAACAGACAAAAAAAAAAAAAAAAAAAAAAAAACTAAAGTGAAGTATGAACATCTTACTAGAGTGCTTGTGTTTCATGTTAGGGTATGCTGTAATTGTAATCACCCAACAGATTATTCCTGCCCACTGCACAAGCAACCTACACGCCAGGACAATGGCATTGCAATAAAAAACCTAACACCGAGCCAGCTTCTCTGTGAGAGACAGTCACTACTCAAATGGGTTGTCCTGAGAATTTTGGGTTAAGGATTTTAAGGAAAAATTGGTGGGTAGGGACTTGGGAAAGGAGGATTGGTTGAGTTGGAGATGAAATCAAAGTCAACATTGTCCTCCTGACACTGAATCGGTTCCTGGGTGGGGTGAGAGGCACTAGATGGAAAGAGCAAGTTTATCCATTTGGGTGGTGCCAGCTGATCCATCAAGTTACAGGGTCTGCAAAATATCTCAAGCACTAATCTTAGCTTTTATTACAGTGGTGTTAACCATGGGAGAAAGTTGGGGAGGTTCAGAATCTTGCAGCCTGCAGCTGCATGAGTCGTAAGCCCCAGCTTTTAATTTTGGAGCTACTGTGTTAGTCCTGCAAAAGCAGTCAAGTGCCCGGGCAGGAAGGGTTTGTTTTGGGCAAGAGTTGTTAGCATCTTTGTTCTAACCTAAATTCCTTCCAGAATTCAGCCTATGCATAGCAATGAATAAGGGCAGCATGGAGGTTAGCAGGCTGGAGTCAAGGCAGATATTTCACTGTCACAATTTTCTGTTGTAATTTCTGCTAAGGTAGTTTCATAATTGGCCTCACCACACGCAATAGGTGTCGACCTAAGTGGACAGGATGTTTGAAAGGCAGTATCCACCACTAGCAGGCTTGTTCTCAGTTGATTAACCTTATCGCTTGAGTTTAAAAAGACCAAATATAAAAAAGCTATTAAGTTGTATGCATAGCTTAGAAAAACAAGCTACTAAATATTCTTCTATTGAATAAATCACAGTATAGCCTGTAGGTAGAACATTAACCGTAAAAAGTTGGTTGAAAAGCGTAACATGAAGAGGTGTATATATACCAGTTATAATTTACACAATTAGAATAGAACACAAATGCTGACTTGGAAAACATGGATAGTATATAACAACTATCCATGTATTTCATGAAAGTACTTGGACTTTAAAATGAAGAAAATAAAAACAGGGTTTAGGCATAATCTAGTGGTGGCATATTACTAAATCACAACTTTCACTGTCAGGCTGGCTGTCCTGTTATCTATATATAATACATATTAAAAGTTCCTGGATGAACCTGACATACATGTTCTTATGCATTATGAAACTCTCAGGAAAGCCATGCTTGTTCCAAATATGATTAACTTAACATATGACGCTTGGATTGCCTTCCTCATGAAAGAACCTTGCAAAAGCAGGTTTCACACATGGCAAATTGGCTCTCCATGTGGTAGACACAGCGCCACCAAAACCCGAGACAAAGGGACTAATGGTTGAAGCATTCGGAGTCCAGAATATTCTGTTTAGCTCTGCAGGTAAAGAAAAAGCCTAACATGGAAGCTGCATCAAAATGAGCTTTCATTTCAGCTGCCACTAACAAAAAGGCCAAAGTTTAGCAGGAAGTTAGTATGCTTGGACTTTCAGAGTAAATGCATTTGTTTAACTGAGCCCCAGGTAGAGGTCTAAGTTGGTGGTAAATAAAGCCTGTCACACTTGATATTAATTAGCCTGTCCTGTGTTAAAGGCCCACATTTTATTCTGTGGGGAATCTAGGGTCTGGTGCCGTCTTTAAAGATGAATATACATACCACTATCATTTTTTCATATGTCAAGTTCTGGGATACATGAGCAGGTTTTGTTACATAGGTATACACGTGCTATGGTGGCTTCACCCATCAACCTGTCATCTATATTAGGTGTTTATCCTAATGCTTTTCCTCCCCTTGCTCCTACCCTCTGACAGGCCCCAGTATGTGATGTTGCCCTCCCTGTGCCCATGTTTTCATTGTTCAACTCCCACTTAGGTGTGAGAACATGTGGTGTTTGGCTTTCTCTTTCTGTGTTAGTTCCTGTGTTAGCTTGCTGAGAATGGTTTCCAGCTTCATCCACATCTCTGCAAAGGACATGAAAACATCCCTTTTTAAGGCTGCATAGTATTCCATGGTGTATATGTGCCACATTTTCTTTATCTAGTCTATCATTGATGGGCTTTTGGGTTGGTTCCAAGTCTTTGCTATTGTGAATAGTGCTGCAATAAACATACATGTGCATGTGTCTTTATAACAGAATTTATAATCCTTTGGGTATATACCCAGTAATGGGATGGCTGGGTCAAATGGAAATACCAATAACTATCTTGACTGCTTTCAGTGACTAGAAGACCTGTTAAGGGATAGGACTACTTGAACTTACTTCTTGTTGTAAATAGGCACATACACGTACTTTTCTTCCTTCTTCCTTTAGGACTACTTTCTAGCCTGTTAATTCTCTGTATAGAAGGGCATCTAACGAGACATTGATGTCTCTAAGTATTGCGTTGATATCCTTGAAGTGCTATGTTAGAAAACTGCAGCTCAAGCCACCAAAATACAAATGCTCTTCTGCTAGAGTTGGAATGCTGGAAATGTATCCTGCCTCTAAGGAGTTTGAGGCTTTCAGGACAGGAAGGTTGGCTATAGGAGGGGCTTGCTATTGGAGGATAAGCTTGAGTTCTCAAGGGCGATACCACTTAGGTCTGTTGTAGGAAGATAACGACCTAGAAATTTGGTTTTTAGTGACAAGTAGATGCAGAGATAAACAACCCTAAATCCCAGATAGCTATCAAATCGCTCAGCTCCACATTATGGGGAGAACAGATTTCCATTTCCTCTATTCCCCACCTCTCTCCACCTTGGAGATTAAAAGAAATAACATGCCCTCCAGACCTGCTTGGGTGCTCTCAAGTGATCAGTTAGCATTACAAGGTAGAAAGCTGCTGCAGTCACCCAGCTTCATGGCTCAATGGATGTGACCAAGTCCTTGCCTGGTAGCTCCAGGCTTCTGATATTCTGTAATCAGTACTCAGATTCTGCAAGGACCCAGTAGCACCCCAGGGACTGCTTTTCTGTTGTAGATGATATAATCTTGCTCAGAACCTTAGAGATATGTGCTGCCAAGTCTTTTGAGGCTTATCAAATACCAAAAAAAAAAAAAAAAAAAGCTTATCTGCCCTTGATGCCTCTGATTTGTTAATATGGCCTGAGTTTTGTAATACAGCATAGATCTTACTACTTTATTTCTTTGGGCCCCACTTGAAACTGACAATTTCAAGGACCCAAGAAATCCATTAAGGCAACACTCCTGAGGTTGGTACATTCAACTTTGCACTCATTAAAATGGAATAAAAAAGCCAAGAACAGTGTATGCTGTCTCCCAAATCAACATGCTCTTTTAGTGGTAATCAATTATGCCTTTAAATGTATGCTTTTTACCTAACAAAAGATGTCTTCTCCCCTAAAGGAGAAAAAGCATAATCTTCTTCACCCTCATAAGTTTGTGACTGGGACAAACGTGTGTAGCAAGACAGATTAACAAGAGAAGTTTAACATGTGCAATGTACATCACATGGAACAAACGTCAGTTAAAAAGTCCTGGCTGATGAAAATCTTCCATGAACAGTAAATTTTAGAAGTGGCAAGACAATGAGAAGCAGTGCCAGGCTGCCAAAGGCAGGAAAACTGGGAAGGAGTCAAGTCTGTTTCCAAATCTTGCTGGCATAATGTGAGCTGATGTCTGCAGTAAACGGAGACGATCATCCTATCTTCAAGTGGACATAGGAGAAAGGGTGGAAAGATCTTCTGACTGTATAAATCTCTGCCTGCCACCTTGTCCTAAAAGCAGGACAAAGTTCCCCGTATTTTAATTGCCTTTAGCTCAATTTGTCAAAAGCACATTTTGGCTTTATTTACCCAAATGTAAAATAAAAGACAGCATAGAGCAAGCTGGCTCTACATCTAAACCTTTAATCTGGCATTGATACACACATTGTACATAGTGAGAGGCAGAATCTGTACTCAAGGTTTCACCCTGTATGAATAGTGGCTTGCCTTACTCATTTGAGCATTCCTGTCCTCACCCTCCCTCCTACACTTGCCCTGCTTTGCTAGGGCAACTATTTCAAACTTGATGTTTGAGTCTACCCTGAGTTCTTCATTCTGTCTTGTGAGTCTCAATTACTAAGTAAGTCTTGATAGGGTAGCACATGCCTCTAACTCATTGTTCAGGGCATTAGCTGGCTTTGTCCCTGCAATTTTCCCCATTAACATTAGAGCCAACTCGTTAATTTCTATGAAAAAGCACTTGGAGTTCAGGATCATGCTAAATCTACAAGATTGAGTGTCTGCTTGCGGTGTTGGGGGTTATAGGATCAGGGAGGTTTTAGTTTTGGTAGTTCTCAGCCTTTTTATCTCTTCATATACATCTTTTCTTTTTTTTTTTTTTCTTTTTTTTTATGATGAATATGTATATCCTTTGTGTGAGAAAAACACTTTTATGATTTAAAGGTATTTTTTATTTATTATTTTTTTTTTTTAGAGAGGGAAAGAAGTAGAATAAAAGAAAAAAGAGAGAAAGAGAAAGAGGGAGAGAGAACGAAAATCTTGCTCTATTGCTCAGGATTTCATTTAAATCTGTAAAATGCTTATGCAATTACTAAAAAGTGATTTATTTCCTATTATGTC